>CAJJDN010000091.1:362155-379592 GCA_905182985.1 Paramecium sonneborni | reverse complement strand
ACTCCTGAGGCAACAGTTAGTACTTAATGTATTACAAGAAAATGTTCTGATATCAATCTAATTATAGAAGCAGGTTCTCTATCTTGTGAATATTATTTACCAGAATGTGTATATAATGGATCTTAATGTGTTACCTATTCAACTAGATGTACATCCATGTAAGGTAATTAAGAATAATGTAGTAATTTGATTGGTTATTTTTCGGGTTCTTAATCCAATCTAATTAGAAGATAATGTTATAATTATTCTGATGCAAAATCAAATTCATTTTGTATTAATAGAGAATGTTTCCATGCTGTAGTTCCTAAAGGTACTGATGCCTAATATTGTAATAAATATTTAGATGGATGTGTTTATAATGGAAACGGCGGATGTGTTGATCCTACAATTGCAACCTGTCAAAGTTATTTTGGTGATTTTAATTTTTGTGATATGGTTATAGTTGGTCAAAATGGACCAAAGTACTGTTATGGAGAATAAGACTATGAATCATAATGTTAAATTAGAAATTGTTGGAATAATTAAACAGCCACTTCAGATTAAGAATGCAGAGAATTCAAAAGTGATTGTATTGCTAGATCAGGAGGAGGTTGTGTTGATAATAAAATAACTTGTGTTTAATAAACTGGAACTATAAACACTTGTTAAAATTACTCTGGTAGTAATTCTTCTGGATCTAAATTAGTTTAATGTATTAGTTTTGATTACTGCCAAAATAGAGAATGCTCTGATATTATAGCAATCAAGACCTTTGATTGTTTTAATTATAAATCAACATGCAGATTTTATAAAACTGAAACTCCTTGTATTGATGCATAAGCTTGTAATCAATACTATATACCTGATTCTGCTATATCAGATTCATAAAAATTTGAGTATTGTATAAACATTAAAGATAATAATGGATTATTGTGTGGATGGAATAGAGATGAAATCACTTGTTCAAAAAGAACTTGTCAACAATTCTAATATAATATTCGAACTTTATCATGCGAGACATATTTAATGAAGAATATTTCTACCTTATCTGATGAAACCTGTACTTCAACTTTATATTCAGTTTGCTATTTACAAAATAAAATAGACTGTTCATATGATTTCAATAATAATTTAAATAATCTACAAAGAATGTATTATTGCTCATCTTTAAAAAATACAAATGGCATTAGTTGTTCCTATCAAATTGGTGATTCTAATTGTAGCCTTAAGAATACTTGTGAAAAAATTTAATTTCAATCAGCTTCAAGTTGCAATTATCACTTAGGTTATAAGAAGGGATATTGCTAAGATTTTTAAGGTTGTGTCACAATAAAACAAAATTGCTTCGAATACATTTTTTAAACGGAATACATTTATGATTTTTAGAGAAGAATCGTATGTGAATAACTAAATGCAATATCTGATATAAATAGTATTGGATCAGGAAATACTTAATATAAATATTGTACATGGCATGCAGGAAATGCTTGCTCTGATATGACATGTAATAGTATTTAATATCCAAGAAGTTAAAAAGATTGTGATAAATATGGAATTAAATGCTATTATTTTAATGAAAAATGCTATGAATTATTGACAGCTTGTCCCACTACTTTTCCAGATGATGCATATAATGACTCATTAAAATCTCTTTATTGTAGAAGTATGTTTATTCGAGATATTTATTGTGAATTATCTCCTGATAAAACTATATGCTAACGAGGTAGTAATAGCGATTGTTACTTAGAAATTCCGACAACAGGAATTTGGAATGGGATGGATATAAATTATGCCAAAAATGAATATTGTACAAGTTAAACTAAAATTATGAAGGATAGATTATGTTTTTTTGATTAAAATGATTAAAATCGTTGTTAAGAAGGAGGCTGTAAAAATATTCCTTATCCTTAAAGCCAAAATGATTGCGATAATCATTTAAATAATTGCTTTTATTTTAAGAATTAATGTTGGCCTTAAAATACTTAATTTAATGATTGTTCAGATTAATCATAAATTCCATTTGAATATGAAATCTAAATTGAATCTGATGAGGTAAAGATAATGTATTGTTAAAACTACAAGTCTTAAGATCCATAATTGAATTGTACTTATGAAGCCCATATCCCAAATTCTTGTCAGCCAGCAGTAAAGTGTGAAGATTATTATAATCATTGTTTATTATAGATTGATGATTTAGGAAGATAATGTCTATACTCAGAAAATTATTAAAATTGCAGATCCTAAATTTGTTCTGATATTTTTTATCCTTAATCATAGATAGATTGTGATATGAAAGGAGTAGGATTAAAATGTGTCTATTATAAGGGTTTATGCATAAATGATGATGCTAACTGTGAAGATATAGAATCAATTGGATATAATCTATAAAAAAAATAAGAATTTTGTGAAAATTTAAAAGCTTTAGGGACTTGCACTTATGTTCAAGGTTAATTTTGTACAAGAGTAAGTTCATGTGAAAATTATGATGTATCTTAAGTATTTGATAAACTAGGTATTTGCTCACTTTTAAAGGATACATATTCAAAAAGTTGTACATCTATTAATAATATAAATTGTATTTCACTTGGAGATTGTTTTAGTTATGATAGTACTATACAATGGAATTTAGGCCCATAATAAGACCAAGAAGAAATTTAATGCAAATTAATAAAATCAATTTAAGGTTATCCTTGTATAAAAGATTCGTATCTTAAATGTAGAGCATAAATTTGTAGTGATAATGATTCAAATGAGAGAGATTGTATTAATAATGCTCCATAATGTATATATTATAAATTATAATGTTTAAACAAAGTAACTTGTGCAACATATATATTTACAGGAGGAGATGATAAAGAGAGAAAAGAATGGTGTGAGGGAATTTAAAATATTAATGATGAATTTTGTGCTTTTGATTATTTAAATTAAAAATGTAAAGATAGACAATGCAATGATGTTAAGTATTATTCTGATTTAGATTGTAAAAAATACAAAAACACATGTAAAACAAATGGACAAATATGTGTTGATATAAATTTAAATTGCAACTAAATGAGTGGTTCTTTTGAGTTTTGTAATTCAATAACTGAGAAAAATGGAATAGATAAATGTACATTAATGGTACCAGCATAAGAAACAATAAGAAATTGTGTAAATAAATCATGTTATGACAATGTAACTGCTATGACTGATGATGAATGTGAATATTATTTAAAAGAATGTGTAACTAGAGGCAAAGGATGCATTCCAAATACAGAACCTTGTTCTTCATATAGAGGTACTAAAATATAATGTGAAAAATTCAAATAATTTATAGGTTTAGATTTAAATAATAACAAAATTTATAAATATTGTTCTGGGGAAATAGATAATACTTAAGATAGTATATGTAAACAAAGATCTTGTACAGATAATACTATTGCTCTTTCTAATAAAGAATGTTCTGATTATATGATTGGATGTGTGAGTAAAGGTATTGGATGTATTGATTAAAATTTACCATGTAGAGCTTATATTGGAGATTAAAACACTTGTTCTTAATTTATGGGAAGTAATGGAACAAAATATTGTTGGAATACTTCATAAGCATCTTTGAAATCTAATTGTATAGAAATGAAATGTAGTGATGTATTAGGATAAAGTAATGAAGATTGTTATTCAGGAATGAAACCTACGACATAAATTAAAATTTTTTGTGTTTTTGATGGAACTAGTTGTATTAATTATGGTCAAACATGCCAATAATTTAAAGGATAAGATGATAAGACTTGTTCTAATTATATTGCTATAGATGGTCCATGTAAAGTTGGTTTATATGGTTTTTGCTCTCAAAGAGAATGTAATGAAGCTCCAAACAATTTGAAAACTGATGAAGATTGTTAAAATTATCATAAAAGATGTTATACTACAGGTTATGGTTGTTCTCATATTAAATCATGTAACAATCTAATTTCATATGATTCTTGCAATCTAAGAAATGAGTGTACTTGGGTCTAATAATGCACTAAAACAACAGACAAATGTCAAAAAATGTCTGGTACTACTTTAACATAATGCTTTAATACAAAAGTAGATGGATAATAATGTTTTTGGAATGAAAAAACAAATACTTGTCATGAATAATAATGTGAAGATTTATCTTCAAATATAAAAAAACATGAATAATGTTAATAATTTTCAATTCTATGTACTTCTACAGGTGCTGGTTGTATAACTATGGGTTTATGTTCATCATATATTAAAGAATCTATATGTTAATATGCTATATCTTTGAGAGACAAAAAAAATTAGTGTAAATGGGAAAATGGTAAATGTAGAGAATTTACATGTTCTGATGGGATAGCATACTCTGATTAATAATGTCGAAAATATTCATCAACATGTAGAACAAATGGAAAAAAATGTGTTGATTCATGTAATGGATTCATCGATTAAAATCTTTGCACTCTATCTGATCTTGGTCCATGTTTGTGGGTTAATGGATCCTGTCACTTATTTACCAAATGCTAAGATGTAAAATAAAACACTCATTTCGAATGCTAATAGTTCTCTTCTTAATGTACTACCAATGGATAATACTGTATTCCTATTACTACTTGTTAAGATACTATTTTATAAGAATCTTGTAACATTGGTACAGATGGAATATGTGTATGGTTACCAACAGGTAAATGTAGTAAATTCTAATAATGCTCAAATCTTATTTCATCAATTAATGAAGAATGTCTTTTAATTGGATGTATATCTGATGGAACAAGATGTGTTGATAAATAAAATTGTATTGATTATCACAATGAAATCGAATGCAAAATAGGAATTGATGGAATTTGCATTTGGAACAATACTTCTTGTAGGTTGATGTAATGTTATGATTTCTAATATTCCAGTCATGAAATATGCTAAACCATTATGATAAATTAATTATAATGTACTACTAATGGTAATAGTTGTATTCCAATCTCAAATTGTTAATCTTATAATTAATTTGGATGCTATATTGGAATAGATGGTGATTGTTTTTTATCAAATCATATTTAAAACTAAAAACTATGTAGATTAAAATAATGTGATGATATTCCAAATGGTATCACAAATTCTATTTGTCAAATTACTAACTAATAATGTGTTTCTAATGGTTAAAATTGTATTGCCAAAGCTGAATGTAAAACTTATAATAATGTTATATCTTGTAATGGAGGAGGAATAAATGGTTAACCATGTTTTTTTACACCTAGTATAAATAATCATCATTTTGGAACTTGCAATAATTTTTCTGATTGTACTTAAGCTAATTAAGATAAATATGCTTGTAATTCTAATAAATCTTGTTTTTGGAATTCAGAATCTAAATGTCTTAATCATACATGTGAAACTTTTGCCAAGGGTCAAATTTGTCGACCAGTTCCTAATTTTAATCATGATAAATACATTATATGTATCCTTAAAGATTAAAAATGTGTTACTGATGATCCTCTAAATATTTTGAATCCTACAGATTGCTATTATTAATCAGCATTTACTTACACTTGGAACTCATAAACACTCCAATGTTAAAGGTGCTTATTACAAAACAACACTAATAATCAAAATGAATCTAAAACTGATAATCAAAATAAAAATTAAACTAATAATCAGGGCTCATTTTTAATCATCCCAATAATAATTTTTAATTTAGCATTTTGAATGATAAATTTTTAGGAATTATTTTTTAAATATAAAATATTTCAATTTTATTTTACTCTTTACTTTTAATTTACATTTTTTAATTAATAAATAATAAATTAAATTTAAATTTTCACAATTTGTTTAGTTATATGAAAAATAATGAATTCAATTCTATTTTATAATTCCTATCTTTCATTTAATTAAATAGTTGTTTATCAATTAGATCTTGGTTTTGAATCCAATCTTATACACAATTCAAACTACGCTGATAAAAAAAATAATTTAATATCTCACTTTTTATCCCAGCAATTTGAAAAAAAATAGTATAAAAAAAATTGTAAAAATGAACTTTAATTATAAATAATAATTTAAAATTTATATTGTTTTTATATTAGTCCAAGATAACTTTAATACTAAATTTTACTGTCCTATAATTAGATCTTTTAAATAAAAATAAAATGATTGAACACTTTAATATTTTAAATTAATTCTTATTCCACATCATCTTTGTATATAATTTATAAGATTTAAAGTATAATCTAATTAATTATATTAAGATATTTATAATTTTATTATGATTATGATCACTATGACATTTTGAAGAATCATTGTAAAAATCTAACAATATTTAATTAGTCCATTTAAGTAATTTAAAAAAAAAGAGTAAAAATAAAAGTAAAATAATTGATCAAATAAATATTTATTGATGATAAAAATTAAATTAGCTTAAAGAAACCTTTTGATACAAAATTAGATAAATAAATATATCTTCAATATTAAGTTAATTAAAGCAAAATTAAAATTTCATGATGAAAAATGATTGATTAAAAAATAATGGTTACCAAATTTTATACTTTTCAACTTTGATACAATATTATAAAGAATTCCTATGAATTAAAAAGATCTTTTTAATTTTCAAAAGTAGATTAGTTACATTATTTTCAACTTAAAATATTACAAAATTTTTTTATCTTTTGTTTGCGGTATCAACATTTTCAGAATGAGAATTAAATTTAAACTAACAAAGTAAATATAATTAAGATTGATTTATGATTTACTTAAGGGGTTTCAGTTATGATACATTATTTTTTAGATACTATCAAAAATAAATTTTTCATATGGTTAATGGTAAATTTATATTAATTTGTTAAAAAGTAAATGCGTCTGAGTATGACGCAACTAGTTTTTATTAAACTTTTTAGCCTAAAAATAATATCTATAAATCATTAATAATATTTTATATTTAGATTGAAAATGGGTTGCTTGCTTGAAAAATTATAGAGAGAAAAATTAAATTAATTAAATAAGGTTGAATAATTACAACAACCTTTGGTTGAAAATAAAATTTAAGTAGAAAAAATAGAGCCAGAAATTTTCATCCCTGTGGTATGATATTTTCATAAAATACAAGGAAGTTATAGCATAAGCAAATGAATAAAGAATTTTGCAATTATAAAAGAAAAACTGTTCAAGAAATTTTCAGATAGAATAATATGAAAGATAAAAAAAATTAAAAAAATGTGAAGAATATGAAATAGAAAACAGAAAAAAAGGAGCTTATTTTTTAAAATGGTCAATCAATTGTTGATTTTATTCTATTTAATTCCTATTTAAAATGATTCCATCTGTGAACAAACCCTACCTGAACAATAGTAAAAAATTCTCCTTCATATTTATTTATTTTAAAAAGCTCATTTTAAACTTATTCAATTATTCAAAGATAATACGCAATTTATGTTTGATCTTAAAAGTTTGTTTAAAATCATATTCATGTTAAAATTCAATCTATGATTAATTTTTGGAAATAATGATGTAAACAAAATTACCTAATAAAAAGTTTTTTCATACTAATATTCCTATCATCTTCAGAAAATTCACATTATAAGTTCCATTATAAATTTATAAATATATATAGAATTTATTGTAAATATTGCATATTATATTTTGAGATTCATCAGCAATTAATTTTTAAACCTAAATTTTTTTATTAAATAATAGGGGCCTCTTTTTCCTTTATCAATTAGTTTGATAAAAATTGATTTTAGCCATAGATATAATGGTGATATATTCTTAACATTATATTACATTACATTAAATTCTATTATTTAAATCATGATGATGGGAGAATAACATAGGTCTATAAACTTTAACAAAAATTTTAGCTTATTTTTTTAATAAGCAATTGCAATTATTTACTTATACTTAAATGAATAGTTTAACATATTTTTGGTTTTAGGATTAAGGAACTTTAGAAAATGTTTTATTTAGCTTCTATTTTATAGAATTATTTCTTCTTCTTCCTTTTTTAATTTAAAGGCTTACTATTTTATTGAATTTCTTTTAACATATAAGAAATTTCCTATATTTCTATTAAAATAAATTAATTTTAATCTAAATTATTCTGTAACAAATTTGAATTCTTTATCAAAATAAGTTTACCTTATCTTTAAGTATTATAATTTAATTTTGAATTCCTTATTGTAATTTTTATTTGATTCGCTAAACATATATTTTAAGTTTATTTACAGATATTATTTGTGCTCCTTAGCTGTCGAATACTAAAAATTCATAACTGTAATCTCTATCTTAAGTAATATAAGATTCTTTCTCTTGGTCAAACAATAATTTATTATATCTTTTACCAATGATATTTAATATACGAAATTATTTTGCATCAAGTGTCTTTATGAATCAATGGAAAAATAACACGAGATTTAACAACTCAATTTGAAAGCTCACACTATTAAATTATCATTCATTTATTATTGTTTCATAATAAAATTAATGGCTATAATTTGTATTTTGATCATCTATTTCAGCAATTTCTAGAAAATAATAACAATTTTATGTGGTATCATCCTACTTTTTATGATTTATTATTATTATATAGTACATTTAGGAAATAAAATATAGAAATAGCCAAGAATGTAATTTATGAATTTTAAAAAAATTCTAGCCAATTTTTTGTTAATTAATAGAACAATATACTAATTTGAATATATATAAATGATATGTAAATTTATAAAATATTGAAATATTCTGGTTCATTAAAATTTTCATTTCATTAAATATGATTAGCAAAGGGGGAAAAAATTCTAAAATTGAAAATTATTGATGAAAAATAAGTTTATTGGAATAACTATTTTTGAGTAGTCAACAAAAATAAATCAAACAATTTCCAAATGAATGTCGAATATAATTAATGAATTTCTTAATTGATAATTTTTAGAACCTCTTAATGGTTTTACTTTTAAAATGCTTAAATAGTGATAATTTAGAAATAGATATTTATTTCAAAGCTGTAGAAAAGATAATATGGCTTTAAAAATTAATATATTTTTAATCAAAAATTTCAATAAAATAATTATATAAAATTAATAAACTAAAATGTCAAAAATTAAATTAATTATTTATTTTATGTAATCAGATGACATAATATTAATACATTAATATATTAAGTTTTCTTTTTGATTTTTTAATACGATCTAAATCCTTAGTTTATTTATTAAAAGAATATGAAAATCTAGATAGCTTCTATAATATATTTAGTAGTTACTATTGGATCTTGTGCCTAGAAATCAATTTTATTTACAAGACATGGGGCTCGATCTCCTAAAGTTTATACTGAAATTGATAAAAATTATTATTGGAATATTAAACCAGAAGATTTGACCTAAATAGGATTATAATAACATAAACAATTAGGGGAGAGTAAAGCTGGAAATTAGATTATGGATAAAAATGGGAATTGTATCTATGAAAACTTAGAAATACAAGCCTCCACTGATTAAAGGGTTGTGATGTCTACAATTGGATTTTTAAAAGGTTTATGCCCAAATAATTATGTTGAGATAATAAAGAGATTTTTTATAGAATATTATGCACAATATTCTACTAATATAGAAGCATGGAATTAAATAATGTAATCTGATTTCGCCAATCCATATGAATTAGATCTTCATTATTTTGTAAAAGCTAATGATTTCTTGTTTCATGGACATTAACAATCTGTATGTCCAGCAATTAAAAATATAAAGTAATAAATTTAATCTAGTGATTACTATAAATCAAAAGAAAAATCATTCAAAAGTAGAGTTGAATTTGATGAGGTATTTTCCATCATACAAAGAGCTTATCCAAGCAAAACTCTTGATAAAAAGTCAATTACTTTAAATGAAATTTAAGACATCTTTGATGATTATTCGTGTAATACTGTGCAAGGATTTATATTTCCAAATCCATCAGAATCTGCTATCAAATATATGGAAGAAGTAGTTATATTTATTAGATATTATGAAGATAATAGTGAATTATTGGAAAATTATGCATAGCTCTCTGAACCTTTTAAATGGTTAATTTCCTAGTTGTATTCTACTTCTCCATTTAGTTGGTATTCAGGTCATGAATCTAATTAGTTTGCTATATTATCAGTGATATCTGATATCCAACCAATCATACCATTTGCATCTTAATTAGATTTTATAGTAAAAAATGAACTTGTTATGGTTTACTTTAATAAAATTCAAATTTAGACAAAATTTTGTTAAGATGGTTACTATTGCACAAGAGAACAAACAGTTAATTTTTTAACGTAATATATACATCCAGATTTAAACACCCTTTGCAATCTAAAATGATTCAATAATATTAAATTATCATTTTCACAATTTATTATTATTTCTTGTAAAAATAAAAATTAATTTAAAATTTTTATTTTACATCTTATTTAATTAATGTGTTATTTTCATTCAATCATTTGAGAAAGTTTAAATAATGCCATTAATATTGTAATATATGAATTTCGAATTTCTATTGCCAAAATCTTTGTTATAGTATCTTCATTTTTTAAAAAATATTTTACTTTTCTACTTTCATCCTCTATTCTTATCAGTTAATATGAAAAAATTATCTACCAACTTATATTTATATTTACCACTTTCTTTCGTCATAGATAACATCAAAAAATTAAATACTTAGTTGTCTTATATTTGTTTTTTCTCATTATGACTAAAAAGATAGTTAAGCTATAAGAATAAAGGTAATTTTAAATTTTATTAAAAGGTGATTTACATGAAATTTTTTTTGGCTGGTTTAAGGTAAAAATAGATGACAAAATGTATAAAAGCATTTTAAATCTATAAACAAACAATTAAGGTTGCAAAAATAAGAAATTTATTCAAATAACTAATTGAGAATGTCAAAAAAAAAATGAATATATATTTGCATACCTAGATAATAATTATTAAATCATTTATTTCACTTTTATTAGCTATTTTCCAGATTCAAAAAACATAGTAACTTTTATTTAATAATTGTATTAATTTCCATTTATTTTTTTAATGAGATCTTTTTTCTTCTGGAAAAATGTTCCACATTAATTTTATAGAATTATATAAAAGGATGTTAATAGTTTTAAGCCAAAAATAACAAATAAATTATTTTATTTTAAATATATGATTATTCTTTTTCGAATTTTGTCAAAAATTTCTAATATCGTTTTTCTGGATACAATTGAAATGATCTTGCATAGGAGAGATGAGCAATTATTATTTGAATGTCGAAATATTAAACAAAATATACAATAAAAATCTCCTTGAGCCAGGTGACTGTCTATAAGAAATTAAGTTTTAAAATTAAAATGTAATAATTTAAATAATAATTATTAATTTTGGATATGCTTAAATTATTTTCTGCAAGACGTAAAAATGATTTTTTAATTACAATGCACCACTTTCAAAAATTATAGTAGTACAATTAATAAAGCCAAATTCACTCTTATCAATTCTTTCTTTTACAGACATTTCATATATAAAATAAGCATTTCAACAGAAAAAGATGTCATATATAATCGATTATTCTAAAACAGTTTTCAGAAAATTTAGATTTAAATTTTCAAATTTTTGTAGTTAAATTTCTCTAAGAGCACTTTACTAAAATTCTTGAAGTGACTTGACTAATGTTAAGATTAAATTTGTCAATATTAATGATTCATTTTTAGAATAACCTCGATGCATAACTTTTCTTTTAGGTTAATTATGAACTTTTAAGTCATTAAAAAAGTTTATAAGTTTAATTATTTAGCTTAGTTTTAAGATTAATTTTATCTAATTTGGCTTCTCGATCAAAAATTTTATAAAATATATCAGTTATATTTATTAAATAAATTTCATAAATTTAAAAGTTCTATTGCTTTTTTTTCTTTTAATTTATAAATTGCTAGTGATTTATTAATTAGAAGAAAGATTCTTTTTTTTATGTGACAATATTGTTTTGACTTCTCAAAATTTAATTTTGTTATCAATTAAGGCTATATAAAGACGAAAAAATTGAGTTTATCAATTGCTGAATAAATTTGTTAAATGATATTAAAATAGCTTTCATAACTAAAAATATTATATAATAAGAAGCGTTTTATGTGTATAAACGTAAAAGATTAAACTTTTTTAACATTTGTTATAAAGTTTTCCTTTTACAATTGTATTAATTGGAATAGCTTCAATTAAGATATATTTCATTTTGAATAGATATATTATATTTCAGCTTCACTACTCATAATAAAAAAATTGAAATTAACTTAAATTTTTTTTTAAAGAAGATAAATGGGAATTATATTTTCTAATAATTCAAACAAGAAAAGTGAAATCAATCTAAATAATAAGTAAATCAACTTTTAAGATTTATCTTAGCAATCAATAGTTAGATCCTCAAATAAAAATGTCTGATTCAAATTCTACAACTTAAGATTATGATTGTTAAATTTGGAGTTCAAATTAATAGAGATTGTTAAAGAATCGATTCTCAATATAATTTATTAAAAAAAAAAAAATTAGATACATTTTAGATGGAGAAATCCTTAGAATGTAACTAATTCAACTAATATAAATAGAGATAAAATGAAAGATTTTTATTTAAGGTCCTAAGTGTTGACTAATTTAGAATAGATTTAATATCTTAAATGGTTAGGAAAATATGTAGATGGCCATAAGAAGACTGGAAAATGGGCTGTTAATTGGAGAGGGGAAATACTGTAAGAAATAGGAGGATATTACTCGAATGATGGATTAAAACAAGGTTTATGGAATGAATTAACTTAAAATTATTCAAGGTGTAAATATAAATAGATAATAATAGTTAAGCTCAAGTATTTGAAAAAGGAGAATACTATAAGGATTAAAAATGTGGGATATGGAATTATGTTTACAAAAATAAAACTATGTATTTATTATTAATTAATTTTTTAGAGGAGGAGGATCATATAATTCATAAGATTAGAAGAATGGTAAGTGGACTAATTTGAGCGATAATTTTTGGGAAAAATCTAGAATCACATATTAGGGGGCATATGAAAATGGCAAAAAAGTTGGTTTGTGGGATATTATATAAAATGGAAAATAGGTGTAATAAGAATATAATTATATTAAGAATTGGAGGTGGATTTTATGATTTTGTGAATTCAATAAAAGTTGGTAAGTGGATTGAGTTAAGTACAGATTATTGGGAAAGATCTTAAGTTATTTACATTGGTGAATATAGAAACGGCAAAAAAGTTGGTTAGTGGGATGTTTTATCTATTGGAGGATAAGCGTAATAAGATTAGAATTATATTAAGAATTGGCGGTGGATCTTATGATTATAAAGATTCAAAAAAAATAGGAAAGTGGGTTGAAGTTAGTTCAGATTATTGGGAGAGATCTTAAGTGATATACATTGGATAATATAGAAACGGCAAAAAAGTTAAAAGATGGGATATTCTTTATACTAAGGACTCTGAAGATAATATGAATGATTAAATGTAAGAACAGAAATTATTAAAAAATCAATCTAGATTTGGAGGCCTATATGATGATGACGATAATGAAAGTGAAAACACTGAATACAAAAAGGGTATATGGACTGAATTAAGTGATGGATTTTGGGAGGGATCATAATTAATTTATCGTGGTGAATATAAAAAGGGGAAAAAAATTGGAAAATGGGATGTTTTGAATAATGGAAAATAAATGTATAGTTATGAATTAGACAATTATTTTAGAATAGGTGGTGGATCTTATGATGTTGAAGGCTTAATAAAGACTGGAAGATGGATTGACGTAAGCGATGAATTTTCTTGGGGATCTAAGGTTACTTATTTAGGTGAGTATAAAAATGGGAAAAAGGTAGGAAGATGGGAAATAGCAGCATGGGGTAAATATATGTAAAAATTAAAATATGATTAGTGGTGGTGGATCATATAAAGAAGAGGGCAAATTATTTGAAGTAGGTATTAAGATTGGAAGATGGAACGAATTGAAAGAAGTTTTTGGTTTAAATTCATATGTCACCTATAATGGGGAATATAAAAATGGTTAAAAAATTGGTAGATGGGATATTATTTGGAGGGAAGATGACAAAAAACCTTTTTAATAAATGTAAGATATCAATAAATAATATTTAGTGGTGGAGGATCATACAATGATCAAGAAAATAAAGAGGGAGCTATCAAGATTGGTAAGTGGATTGAATTAAGCGATGGATTTCGAAAATATTCGTAGATCATTCTTAATGGAGAATATAAAAATGGAAAAAAAGTTGGTATATGGAATGAGATAGAGTTAAGGGGTAATAAACTAATTTAAGAAATTAATTATGAAGATTGATGAAAATTAAAGATTCTTTTATGAAAAATTCTATTAAATGTATTGAGATATAATTTAAAATCCAAGAAGCTTTTTTCTAAAATTTTTTCAAGAATATTATTCAAGGAATAATTCTTTGAATATTAATTCTTTCTTCTTGTAATTTATTATCCATACTTCAGATAAACTATTTTAAACTTAAATATTAAATGTTTCTATTCTAAATCATTAAAATTTCAAAATATTGAGAATACTTTAAATTGTAGATTTAAAAAATCTTGCATTTAATATAAAATAATTTCTATTATAATCAAAGATATTCTAACATTATGAATATCTAAAATTTTAAGCTAAATTTATCTCTTAATGATTTTAAATATTAACCATCTAGAATAACTTTTTAATAGAAACTATCTAACAAATAGATTGTAACAATAATTATTAATTCCAAAGTATTTCAAAATTTTTTATCTTTGTTAATCTATGAGCTAATTTAATTTATGATACTAGTAAATTTGTGTTAAAGCCAAATTGAAAATTAAATCCAAGGAACCCTTTATACAAACTTGAATTATCATTAATTCACATCTGCTAATCATTAGACCATCTTTAAATTATTCCAATTTCAATAACAAAAAAGTTAAACACTCATTAATTTCATTTGATTTATTTATATATATCATAATTTTATTATCAATCATCATATTTTGCTTCCCTAGATTTCTCATTATTCTTTATTTCAATTTTTCCATATAGCACTCTTCCTACCTTTCATATTATATATTCCATTTTATATAAGTAACTTATTTATAATCCTCAAATTCTTCATCCAACTCTTCCCATTTCCCTATTTTTTTTAGCTCCACCCATCCATATTATATATTCTTACCTAAACTTATATCTTATTAACATCTATTAATATTTACCATTTCAGATTCCATTTTCCTTTCTTTAAACCTTTCAAAGTATAAACACCATTATAAGTGACTTTAGCATCATTAGAGTATAAAAGCTAAACATTTTCTACTTTAATAATAAGAAACCAAAAATTTCTATTTTTTACGAAATATAAAAATAATATCTTATTTTATTTATTGACTCACCTAAAAAAAAAAAGGTTTAGAGTTTTTTAAAATCATTTATTGATTTTTGCAAATGAAAGCAATCTCAATCATATAATCCCAAATTCTCAATTAAAAATAAATTACTTATGGCGCGCATCATTTAATAACCAGGTTATAAGTATATAAATTAAAATAATTTTCTTAAAATAATAATAATTTTTTTATTAAAAATGCAATGTCCATTTTTAGACCACAATTAACAAGTAGAGAGATTTTGTATAAATTTAAATTGTTGTGAAAAAATGCGCTTATCTTGCAATTAATGCCATTAAGAAAGCTTTCATATTGGTCATTAAAAAGATTAACAATTAATTTCTAATTTACCTAATTATGTTGAAGAAATATCAAATAAATGTGAGAAGGAAATGATTTAGATATTGACGGAATTGAGTGATTAAATTAACTAAATGATTTTTTTACTCAAAGATAAAATTAGAACATAGTTTTAAATCTCTTTAGAAAGGCTAAAGACATTGAATAACATTTAAGTAAATCAAATGTTATGTCAATTTATAAATCTAAACAACGTTAGCCAAGAAATAATAGAATTAAAAGTTGTAGCTCAAATCTTATTAACTACATTAGATGAAAGAATTAAAAACCTTGATTCTAGCCAGCTAAGTTATAAATAATAATCTTCTTAGGATATTGCTGAAGCCAGATAATATTACATAGAAGGTAAATATTTTACTTTAATTAAGGTTTGACATTATTTTAAAAACATGATTATGTAAAAGCCTTGTCTGCATTTGATACATCTTTAATGATCAATCCAAATTAGATCAATGTTATGTTATGGAAAGGTAAAATAAAAGGATAATTTTAGGTGATAGCTTATATTATTGTAATTCTTACTAAGATGCTCTTATGTAATTCAAATAAGTTTTAAAATTAGATTAATCTAACATAGACTCCTTGTATGGAATCGGTATAAATAGATTTTATTAAATTAGGTAATTGCTTATATAAGTTAAACTAATATAGCGAAGCAATCTGTTGGTTTGATAAGATTTTGGTATTGAACTCAAAACATGTGAAGACTTTAACAAAAAAAGGTAAATAATTTTATTCCACATAAATAGGAGACTGTTTATAAGAAATGAACAATTATTAAGAAGCTATCTTTTGTTATGACAAAGCTATATGTGAGGACCCTAGTTAATTTTGGACAATACAATCAAAAGGTTAGATGATATTAATTTTTATAGGATCTTGCTTATAAAAACTTAAAAAATATTAAGAAGCCATTTCTTGTTATGATAAAGCATTAATGTTAGATTAGAATAATCAAATTGTTAAATCTTAAAAAAGCTATTGCGAATAAATGTTACAAAAATGAGTTATGATAATTATCCATAGCAAGATTATCAGTAAAAATATTCAGAAAATACAAAAATATTTCTTAAAGATTAACAGATAATTTTTTTATTTTCTAAATATCTAAATTCTTCTACAATTCCGAAAAAATTAGTTTATTTTCTATTTGAGAAAGTTGATCGAAAATTATTAATATATATTGTTGAGAAATGAAATATGTGACTTTTATAATTACTTATCAAACTTTTCTGTAATTCCAATTGAGATAGCATATAAGACTATAATAATCCTATTATTTAATATCCTAAAATCACTTGATCTTACATACATGTTTGATGTATTATCAAAATGAAATTTCTACTTTCAGCCTAGGTGTTTCCAAAAAAAGCTAATATTGTTGAGATTTTTTATCACCCATCAAATAATGAATTGTTATAATTATAAACAATAAGAAAGCATTGATTATTTTAAAATTAGGGTGGAAAAGAATAAGAATTTTATATTAAGAATGTCAAAAAAAGGAGAAATGATGGCATTTATTATGACATTAAATTATGCAAAAACTGGTACATTAATATAATTAATTAAATAAATATCCATCTTTCGATAATCTCTAGTAGGGCATGGCAAGTTTATTTCTCTTACCTTTCTAGAATTACAAGAAAATTTTTCAATCTCATCATATCTAACAATTCTTTTTTGAACCAAGTAAACACTACAATTTACATTATTTATTTA
>CAJJDN010000091.1:226958-361641 GCA_905182985.1 Paramecium sonneborni | reverse complement strand
TGATCGAAAATTATTAATATATATTGTTGAGAAATGAAATATGTGACTTTTATAATTACTTATCAAACTTTTCTGTAATTCCAATTGAGATAGCATATAAGACTATAATAATCCTATTATTTAATATCCTAAAATCACTTGATCTTACATACATGTTTGATTATAATATTAATTTTTTGAATAACTTAAATGGTAATTACTGAAATATAAATGATAATTCTATTACTTATTTAATATATTTTAATTAATCTTTTTAAGGATAGATTTATATTCTTGTTTATTTTAGGAACCATTACATTTTATTTTGATAATTTACTTCATATTATTAAGCTTCTTTATCTTTGAATAAAAACATGTGTAATTTTATCCACTCTAAATCTATAACCAGTAATTTCTGAATAATTAAAAGAAAATTTTTTTATTTTTATTACATATAATAAATATAAATTAATTAAAAATTCTATAAGATAAGTTTACATATGTTTGAGTTTTATTCATTTTAATCATTTGCAATCCTCTCCTTTGATAATCTCTTTATGACTCCAAAATACTTGTTTTATTAATAAAAAAATTCCTCATCATTTAATCTCTTTTTGTTGATTATTATTAAAAATTTGGTACTTATCTAAATCTTTTTTTTCTTCTCAAAAATCTTTATAAAATTTTGATAGATCTGTTAAATTAATATTTTTTTAAAATCAATAATCTATTAACATTAAATATATTAAATAAAAAATTTGTTCAATATGAACATCTTTCTTTCCTAGTATTGAATAAATATTAATTTATAATAAATGTAAGAAATTTAAGAAATTCTTTATAACTTAAAAAATTCTATTTTAAATTAAAAACAATAAAGATGATAAAGATGCTTAAACAATCTAATAAATTTGATTTTTTTCTCATAAGCTCTCATTAATTAATTATCAATTTAATATATAATTTTGTATTGAAAAATATTGAAAATTTTCAATACTTTAGCTCAGTTAGAATGTTTGGATTTGCAGTTTACCGTTCTTCATTTAATTTCTAAACTTCTTTTCTGTTTTCAATATAAGCTTGAACTTTTTTATAAAATCTCATTGCACATTTAATTAGAGGACCTGTTAATCCTATCATTAATAATCCAATCTATATGAAGCCTAAAATAAAATATTAATTAGCTGTTAAATATCTATAAAATTCAGTACAAAAGGCTAAACTTAATAAGGTAAATAACATTACAGAAACATCCTAACACATTATATTCATCAATTCAGCATCAGAATATATAAACTCAACTGTGTTGATGAAACTTAAATATGTAAACAACAAAACTGATAATAGAATACACTAAGTTATAGGCTGATCTTATATTCCTATGAGAATCATAAGAAAAATAAGTTTTTTAAATAACAAAATTGCTTAATGCTATTTATTTCTTAAAACTCTCAATATTAAATTAAAATTTTATCTTCTAAACTATTGTATTAAAGTTAAAATGATGAAAATTAAATATCCAATACTGAAACTATAGGAAAAAAGAGATCTTATAGTTTATTCCTAGCAAGAAAACAAAAATAATAAAATTTTGAATAATATATCCCAACTATTAGCTAAAATCAAATATAATAAAAATTTTCTATTAAATATTAATGGTTATTGCATTATGGTTTTAGTCAAATTACAAATCAATGTCGATATCTTTTGATATATTTTTGATTTTTTTTAGCTTAAATAGTTTAAAATTCTTAATAAATTGTGAGATTAGTAATACTGTCTTTTTAAATATCTTAGAAATATATCTATGATAAATATTAGCATAATTTGAGAGATAAGTCCATAAATATTATTTAATAGATCTGCGTTAATATTATAATATTTAAATTTTCCAATACCGTCACAATGATAAGCAGTAAATATATTATCGAATATATATTGTAATTATATTTTATTGAATAGAGGCTTAATAGTTACAAAATTCGATGATTCAAAATAGATTTCAACATTTTGGGGGAATGGTACATTTAAAAATTTTAAGAATGATTAAAATTATAGTATATCTAAAATTTCCATAAATTGTTAAAAATCCCCTAATATAATCATAATAAATGCACAAACACACAATCCAATCAATATCCAAAAATTAAAATTTTTAAGATTAATTGCTGTTTATATCTATGATTCAGATAATATTCTTGGGGGTTAAAGTGCAATCTTCTGTTCACTCTTAAAAACTTAAAAATAGTGAATATCGATTATATCACCGAATAATGAAACCTTTAAAATTGGTTAAGAATCTAGTGAATTAAAAAATTTAATTTCTAATACATAGGATAGATCTAAATAATTAAATTGTTAAATTTCATATACTTTGATAATTTCAAAACTATATTGATCTGATGTACAATTTTGAATTTCATAAATAAATGTTGAATAATTTTCAATATTATTGTTGAAAATTAATTAATTTGTAAATGACAATTAAACATATTAAATTTATTAAGTATTATTTAAATAAGATAGATTAAATTTAGTTTATGGATGGCAAATACTAGGTTATGAAGGATTGCAATTCCATGAACTTTCAATTTGGCAAGATTCTGAACATCCATCAAAATTCAATTAATTTAAATCATCACATTATTCTTTTTCTGATAAAATCCCATCTCCACAAAACTCTAAAGATTGTATTTATGTATTATTGAATAAATTTTCAATATCTTCTAGATTTTCATCTAAAATTACACAAATATGATCATAAAATTAATATCCAGTGTTGCATTTTTTGCATAATCCTAAATGACAAATATCACAATTTTGAATGCATGAGAATTTACATTAATAACATCCATCATAAGGTTAATCATTATCATCTTCACACTCTTCTAAACCAGTTATTAAAATACCATCTCCACATTTTGGAAGGCATTAATCATTTACTAAAATGAAAAATTGTATGCATGTTAAACAAATTGATTAATCTGAACATGAGAAACAATAGGGTATACATTCAAATTAGCATTAATAGCAACCATCACCATCATTATAATTTCCATCATCACATACCTCTATTGAATTAATAGCAATTAGTCCATCTCCACAAACTTAATGGCATTTATTATCTTAAAGTTACCATCCATCATTACATTGTAGACATTTATCATCTATACACAAATTGCATTCTATTGAACATCTTTACTAGCAAATATTGATTCTTTCCAATTAATTGTTACTTTATTTATCAAAAATATCATAATTAATTTATATTCCATTAGAGCAAAATGGTTAACATTATTTTTTATTTAAACTTATTTAATATTTCATTTTACATTTCAAACATTCACCAAATTAACAAATTTCACAATTCAAAGGACAAGAATATTTACATAAATGACAACCATCATACGGAATGTTATTCCCATCATCACATTCTTCAAATTAAGTAATTTATAAATCTCCGCAGATTGGAACACAATTTTAATCATTTTCAACCCAATCCCAACCTTATTTACAATCTAAGCATAATCCTCTAATACAACTACTACAACCATCTACACAATCATAATATTATTAAAAGCATCCATCAAATGGAATCAAATTATCATCTTTACAAGTAAACTCAAAAAGTTGAGATTTTAAAAATAACTGAAAATCTCTGATTCCAAAAAATATTTACCAAGTGGGTTCCTTTTATGTCCATTCTATTTTAATAGTTATTTTAGCTTAACTATTAATGTGAGGATATTAATGTATGCTAATTAATTTTATGGATCTATATCCAAAACCATAGGGATATTTTATCCAACCTCCTGTATATTAGTTTCTTAGTACTATTAAATCGTCAATAGCTATTTTAATTTCGGTTGGATTGGAATTATAGATTAATAATTTTATTTGTAAACTTATTGCTTAATGATGATTTAAATTGATTATGTTCACTAAATGATTTCCTTATGTCTGAAGATAACGAGATTCTAAGTAAATTAAATAAAATTACAGAGATAAGTAATGATAGTAGTTTAAATTGCATTATTTGTTAGCCAACATTCATTTGTTCTAAGTGAATTTTATAACATTCCATTCATTGAAATAAAATGAAGGTATTAATCAAAACATCCATATTCATTACATGATTAACAACCTTCAGGACATAACTTTGCTTCTAAAGTCATATCTGATATTCCCCAAATACCTCTTTATGCAGTAAAAATAACTGTCAGAGCAGGCATAATATGTGGAATAGTAATTGATATTGGATATACTTCATCATTATAGCCTGGATTTCCACAAATATTTGAATTACTTGTACTATGAGAGTATTGACTTTAGTGTACAATTTAATATTCTAAATATACATAGAACTCATAATTATCCCATTAATCAATTCTAAAATTATTTAACTTGTACTACCTCCAAAAATTAAATGACAATGTAATCTTGTAATGAGGCTTTATCTAGAATGTTTTGAAAACTATAATATTATAATCTGCAACAGAGCATTAATTAGTTGCCAAAATAGTTTTTATACCGCATTATTCAAGTTAAAATGAGCAGCAACTACACGTAGTATCCCACCATAACTTATTTAAAACTATTCTAAAGACTATTCATACTTTAATTTGATCCACTATCCCAAAATTGACTTTAAAATTCGCCTCTAGATTATTGTAATGTGAGAATGACCAATAACATTAGCGTAAATTTAGATGTATTGAACCCAGTAAAGAATAAACATATCATATTTAAATTATTAAAATAAATTTATTCATTTTTGGATCTAAACTAAAAATTTGAAAACTAAATACTATGCATATAACATTTAATTTTGCTCAAAGTCATCAAACAATACTTCTACTTATATATAAAACTTTTAGAAAATTTGATTACGTAATTTAATTATCAAAATGATGTATTTCATTTTTAATAAATTAAAATCTAATTTAATCATTCTTATCTATGATCATGATTAATAGAATGATCTGTTTAACATTTATTATTATATTATTTCTTTTGAATCATTTTTTCAAATCTCATTCATAATTTTATTAGAATTTCAGCTAACTCATTTGAAAAAAATACCATACTCACAAAAACAAATAGTTTATAGAAAACCATGAGAATTTGATTTCTTTTCATCATTTGTCCATTAATTTATTTTTGCTTCATGATTTTCAATTCTACATATTTTTCAAGAGTTTTCAATAATCATTCAATGAGGATGCAAAAATTAAATCCATTAATATATGAAAGGAGTGATTTTAAATAAAAATTGCATTTAACTGAATTCTCCAAGAATGTCTAATTAAGACCAACTTCTAAAACAAACCAGATATAATAAAAAATAAATTATACATCATTCTTATTTCATTATTTTTAAAAGTAGCTCAAAATTAACTAAAGTTTATGTTAAGAAATAAGAAAAAACTATAAACTAATGAAAGAGCATATGAATCATAGTTCAACTTAAATTAATCAAAATATGATTCAAGAATATTTAATTGTTTATTTATAAGTTTCATTTCATATATTAATGTATGAGATTCAATTCTTAATGTTAATAAATTTTTAAGGAAATTTAAGCAAAGCATCTTGGTGCTCCTTAAACAAGAATTCTCTTTTAATCGATTCAAGAATTCCATCTAGTAATCTCAATTAAATCTCTAAATTTTTATATTAACATTGAAAATCAAACTTAAGTTTAGTCTTAATAATTCATATTTTTCGTTCCTCACTAAGATTATCTATTATAAATGATATTTAAAGCTTATATATATTGTGATTAAATCATTTAAAAATATAGCTAACAGCTAAAAATTGGTTTATAATTATAATATTGAAAATTATAAAGCCTAATTATTAAATATAATAATAGCAATAAATGTTAAGAAAACAAGAAATTTATACTCTAAATTAAAATGATATAAGTAGAATTTCAATCACTTTTGAAAATATTCTAAACAAAAAAAACTAAAAATTAAAAGACTAAACAATATGTTTAGGACAATTAATCTTTCTACTTTAAGAATTCATCTAATATTTATTTTCTACCTAAAATTTTCGTTTTTTGAATAAAATATTTCAATTTTTTTATATTCACAAATTTCCACACAAAACTTTCAAGTTAATTTATTTGATCAAATTTAAAAGAGCCTAATAAATTAAATAATATACTTAAAATGATATTATTAAATGAAGTTTGGATTGAAACTTGGATTTATATTTTTATATTCAAAGATTATTTTTTCATGTAAAATAAAATACATTTATTCAGTTGTTTTTTTAAATTAACTTAGTTTTTTATAGAGATTTTTCAATTTCAAATTTTAATTTAAACTTAACTTTGAGATTTCCAAATTCTTTAATTTCAATAAATTTGATTATTTCTCCTCTTAATGGCCAATTAAACTAATTTTATAATTTATAATTATAATAATTATTATAATTACAAATTACTAATAGAAGAAAAAAGTTTTGTTAATTAAAGTGGGTAAAGAATAAAATAATTAGAAAAAGATTATGATGAGATGCTTTTACCTAACTTTATAATCTAGTTAGTTGAAATGATATGTGAGCAATTTAGATATTGGTTTACCATCATTAATAATTATTTTAATTATAAATTAATTACAATACTAGTTCTTAATATACTTTTTATATTTGATATATCAAGAATTTGCGCAATAGGTTTTCCTATTATAAAAATTGAAAAATAACAATGCAAAATGATCATTATATTTAGATTTTAGAAAGAAATAAATAAAAATCAAATTTAATACAATAAGATCTTATATTTTATTGAGATTTTAAAATAAAATATTAGCAATCCCATTTTCATCAGAAAATATTTTAAGAAAAATTTATTTTTCACATTAATTTTTTATTTTTATTTATTTTATTTTAATTATAAATTTTTCATATTAAAAGTAGATGAATAATTTAATCATGAATTTAATGGTTTTCTAATCTTTCGATTATAAGACTAAGATAGTATTCTAAAAAAGAGATTAATTATAATTATTTATATATTAATAATAATTCTTGTTTTGATATTGATTATAAGATTAATAAAAATGTAATATTAAAAAGATTCTTAAATGGTTTTCAAAAGCCTTTCTATATATTAAGAGATGCCTTTTATTAAATATATATTATTTTAAATAGAAAATATGCAATAATTCATTATTAACATAAATTTTTGACTTTAAATTTAGAACTTATTACAAGGAGCTTTAAAATATGATGATGAAACAATTTATAAAAATCAAGAAAAGGCTTTTATTAAAATTTGTTTATAGGATGGTAACTCATATTTTATAAATCAATAATGATTCAGATATAAATTACATGAACTTTAGCTCTATGGAAAACTGATAGAATATTTGATTATGAAATATCTTTTTTTATAACAAAGATAGATAAAATAAAGATTTATAGTTTTCATTTGTGTAAAATCAGCTTTCAATTTAGAGAAAATAATAGCTTAATTAATATTAAAACTCTGAATTTAACAATAAAAAAATTTTAAAAAGCTTGAATTAACTAAATCCGAATTAAATTATTTTTAAGGTTTATTAAAATTATACAATAAAATCAAATGGAAAGAATCACTAGAGTTCTGCGTTTCTTATTCATTTAATTACTAAATCTCTATACTAGTAGCTTAATTAAATTTATAATATATTTGCTGCTTTAAAATTTTGATATTATTTTCTTATTACTTTTTATTATTCAGATTAAAATTGACAATCCAAAATATTAGCTAAATCATTTGAAATTATTGAAAGGAATCCTTTAAACTAATAGAAAAAAAAATATTCGATTAGAAGAGCTAAACTACCCAATTAACATTTTTTTATAAATGGAGTTTGATGGTTTTTGTTTTCATTTACACAATTCAATAGAGAATCATAAAGTTTAAATTTTATTTATTATGATTGACTTGATAAACAATAAAAAACTATAAAAAACAATCTCGTTTAAATGATAAAAATGACAAAAACTTGATTTTAACATTTGGAAACAATCTATTTAAATAATTGCTAACAATAATTCATCTATAAATAGTTCCAAAATTTTAAATATTTAAAGTGGAGATTTTTTTCATATTTTCCAAGTACAATTAGATTATCAGAATATATTGAAGAGATTTAATCTCCTTTGCTTAATTTTGAAGAAATTGCATAAGCAAATTATAAATCTTTAAAAAATTGTGTTTGTTAGCCAAACGAAAATTTTTAAATTGGAGATTAAGAATTTTGAGATTTAAAATTTAGTTAATGCATATCGTAAAATTTAAATTGTGATTATTTCATTTTGTTTGGATGGATTTGAATAATCAAAATACTAATAGAATCAGAAGATTTTATATATTAATTCATTAAAATAGTGCAAACTTAAAAAGATTTAATGTTGGAAGATTAAAATCTATCACCTGTTCAGCTGTTTTATTAAATTTCAGAAAAAAAAAATTACAACCTATAGTTGCTAATTTCCAGATTTATCATTTGACTTTGTAGAAAACTAGTTTCTTATAAAAGATGAAATAAAATTTAGTAATGAAATCCCTTTATGACATTAAATAAAAGTGGAATTATAATTTGATCAATTAAAAGTTGATATAAAATTTTATGAGAATTAAATTTTATCTCATTTTACAAAAATATATAATGTTAAATATTTTCATAATTAATAATTAAAAATTTAGTTTGGAAACTACTTATAGTAATATAAGAATTAATTAAATGTTTTCATTAAGAACTTTTAATTTTATTATTGCTTTTAATAATCAGAATATTAAGACTGTCATATAGTTGCCTAACTTGTGATGGCCCAACTAATGAAAATTGTTTATCTTGTTCTGAATCTTCTAAAAGAATCTTCTTAAATTAATATAAAGTGTGTATTTGCCCATATTATAAAATTGATTAAGATGGAAATGTTAAACTTATAAAGATTCAAATTAGTTACTTTTTAAAAGTAATAAAATACCTAAACAATAAAGTTTGTAAGGTTATTTTGAATGTAAAATTTTAAATAATATTTTTAGTCCCTCAATTGTCAAATAAAATTTGATTACAATTTTTGAATGCTACAATTATCCATCATAATTGTAGCATGATGGATAATTGTAGCATGATCTAACTTGTTAATCAACTCTTTATTTATAAGAATAGTGAAGCATATATGATTCAACAATCCTCGAAGTTACAGAAAAATATTATTTTGATGGAGCTAACCTTAATTTAAGGCAAGATTATTAGAATCTTAATTATAAACATATAGAGAACTTAGATTATTTTTATTAAATTTAAAGAATCTTGTTACTAATCAGATTTTATAATTTTGAACTTATCTACGTGTTAACTAAATTGTTTAACTTGTTTGATTGGCGGAACTGGTTTAGAGTGCTTATAGTGTTAAAATGATTATATTCTTATAAAAGGAGATTAAATAAATAGAAAAAGTTATTTCACTCTAAATAAAAGAATCTTTAGTACATTGATCGAATTTGTATCCCTCCAAATTATTTAACTTATTAAAATTAGTGCAAAGTCTGTACTATTAAGCACTGTTTATTATGTTTTGGATACTAAAGTTACAATTAAGATTCTTGTTCTTTATAATCTTAATATGTAATAATTGAAGATAATTTGGAAAATATCAAATGTGCACTTTACAAAGATAATTACATTTTTGATTTTACAATTAACTTTTGCTTAATTTAAAAATCTTAATTAAAAAGTTGTTAACGTTTATTTATCAGTTTTGGATAATCAAGAAAGAAGTACTTTATCAATTAATGATGATTTCACTATTGCTCCTGGAATCATTTATTGTTAAAATTACATGTTAATAATGTTCATTAAATATTAGTAGCGTTATTTAATGTATTCTTTGTCAAAATGGATATATTATTGAAAATAATTAATGTCTTTGAACTTTAACTTCCAGAGTATCTTATTTAAAATGGAAAAGTAGAATTCAAAGTTTTGTGCTCTAATTTATTTCTACATTAAATATCGATGCTTATTAAAAATAAATCTTTCCATAAGAAATTGAAAATTAATATTGTTATTCAGATTGTTTAGTCTGTGGATAAGTTTCATATAATTTTTCAGAATATGTTGCTTAAATTACTTCAAATAATCAATTAAGGTTGAGAATGCTAAAAATTATGAGGATTGTCCATAGCTTTGTTAAGTTTGTATTTTTCGCAAAGAAAAAGAAATTAAAGTATTAATTTTTATATATTAAGTATTTTGATTACAGAGGAGAATCTACTATTTACTAAAAAATTATTAAATCTTATTTTGAATCCTGCGATTTATTTCGATCCATATAATTAAGTCACTAGGTATTGCCTTAATTGAGATTTTGATGATTCTTTAATATTCAAATTCTCATATCACTCTTGTAATTTCGCACGATTTTAACCTTGTTATGAACAATAAATAAATACTAAATATTGTAATTCAATTGGAATTTATTGTAATTCAATTGGAATTTATTGTAATTCAATTGGAATTTAATCAATTGAATTTTAATTTCAGCTTGATCCATAATAAAATGAATGCTGTCTACTTCTTCCTTTAACTTTTTCAACAAAACTTAAACAATCAATTTTCACTTTAAAACAAACTCATTTTAAATTTTACTCCTCAAACTAATTTTTTATACATCCTAAATATACAACATAATTTATTAATTTTGATGAAGTTGAAATTGAAAATTTAAATCTTATTATTTAGAATAATCTTAATTTCATTTTAGACAATGATTTAAATCAAATTAATTTAACATTATCTAACGTTTAAATTTACTAGAGTGAATTTAATAATCTAAATTCTTTATTTGAAACTCAAAACTATAATATTATTAATTTGAAGAATTTAACAATATCTAACTCTATATTTTAAAACTCTTCGATTCTTAAACTCTTAAAATAAGAATTAAATGGAAAAACTAATTTTAGTGGATTATATATAGATAACTGTACATTTAAAGATTCTACTTTATTTTATATTTCTTAATCACAAATTAACTTATTTCTTGAAAATATTAAAATTCAAAATTATACACTTTCATTTTTTATTTTACTAATTAGATATTAGAGCATATTTTAATTGATATAAACCAATTATAAATTCAAAGCAATTAATTTGTTAATTCTAATTTAATCTCTTCAAACAATCTTGTAGAATTAAGCAGGCAAAATAAATCAAAAATTCAGTCTTAATAAATAAATATCTAAAATGTTTCTTTATATGAAACTTTGGTACTTGAATCTTAATAAGATTTTCTGAATGAAATTATTTATTAATTATAATAAAACAATGTTGAAGTAGTTTCCTTATTTAATCTTCAGAGCTCTTTAAGCTTAAATTCATTTTACTTTGATTAAATTCAATTAATAAATAATAATTGTAAACATTGTATTAATTGATTGATGTTTTTTGAGGTTGAAGAATTTTAAAAAATAAGAGTTTTAAATTTTAATTGTTTACTGAACTAAATAAAGAAATTTGATTGCTTATATTTTACTAGAAAAAAGCTTGATTAATTTTAAGATCAGTGTTTAAAGTTCAAATTTTTTATTTGATAAAGGAACTTAAGGAACTGCTATTATGTGATTTAATATTTATTTAAAAATTGAATCCAGCAAAATAATATAAAATTCTGCTAGTGAATTTGGAGATGGTATTTATTACTTTATCAACTCAAATAATTTTATTTTAAAACAATCAATAATTTTATCGAATAATGCTTAAGCAGGTGGAGGAATTTATTAGCAAGGAGATATAGCTTTTTAAATATGAATACTTATTTATTATATAATAAAACTTTGTAGTCAGGTTATAATCTAATAGTGAATCCATCTCATTAAGCTTTATATATTAATTAATTGAAGATTCCTTCCACTTTTTAAAAATAAATGGGATTTAGACCAATAATATAAAATTGAATTAATTTAAAATTATTGAGCAAAAAAGGGTAGATAATCAGAGAATCTTGATAATCCCAAGTAATTAAATAATCAAGGATTTCAAAATATTTGATACAAATAATTAGAATATAAATTATTTATCAACAACCTCTTTAAATTACAAAAATAGTATAAATGAGTAATTAAATAATATTTTAAATTCAACTTGTTAATTTAATTATTCAATTATTCCAAAAAATCAATCTTCTGTTAAAGATTTATAAAATAGCTAACTTTATAAATTTGATAATAGAAGATATTATTTGGATTCATCATCATTATCATTCACTTTAGATTCATTTGAATAAATTTTGAATATTTATAAATAGTAATTTTATGCAAATTTAATCCTTAAGCTAATGTATTGATGTATAAAATAAATGTTAGAAGCTTAAAATGTCATTTAGGTGAATTTTATGTTAATGAAGGTTGTCAAATTTGATAATCAGATTAGGATGGGTTGTTGGAGATGAAATTTGTATTAATGGACATGATATTTATGATATTAAAGGTTTTGGTATTTTTTTAAAAATTAATTGGATTAATAATTATTTAAGATGTACAGATTTTTGGATTAGTATATTCTCTCTTTTACTTGTGATAATCTGTTAATTAGATACATAAATTTTAGGACTTTTGAATCTATAGCATTATCTTTAAGAAGTATTAATCGATCGAATAAATGATATAGCTCAATAGCCAAAAGATTTAATTAAATATTATTTAAATTAAACTCAGGTAAATTAAATTATAATTTATTTTCGATCATGAAAGTATTTTAATAAAGATGATGATAAATTATTAGTTGACTTTTTAAGTAATACTTACAATTAACATATACTTTTCTTTATCATTTTCATTTATTGAATAGATAGTAATAGTTCTTATTCATTAGCAAGTGGTTTGGATGGTCAATTATCAAATATTATTCAAATTCCCTTACTTTATCTAAAATTAATTACATTGATCACATTTATAGTTTCCTAATTTAATGTCATCTTTATGATATCATTTATTTATTCTATAAAAGTTGGATTTGAGCAAACTCCCTACTTTTTTATATGTTGTAAATTATGCTGGCTTAATAAAAATTTATATAAAATAATTATTGTTAGGTTTTCTTCAGTTTTTTCAAATTAGGATGATATCTAATATCAATTATATATAAGGGGATGTTACTTAAATTTTCTGGAATCAAGGTCATTAAATTTGGATTTATTGTTTTGTTTTACCAGAATTAATTCATTTTTCCTGTCTTTATTTTCAGTCAAAAAAATAATTCAAAGAAATCAAACTTAGAAAACATACATGCTATAAAGTAAATGAATATCAAAGCGAAAGCTACTTTTGAGAATAAATTAAATAATTTAAGAAAACTTTAACTATTTTCATAATAACCTATTTTGAAAACATAAATTATACTTAAAGCATCTTTATTAGGTTTATCCTTTTTATTTTATTAATTATTATCAATCTATCAAAAACCTTTTATTCTTCAAAAATTCAATTCTTTGGATTTATAAGCTGGATAAATTAGCTCAATTTCTATTTTTATAGCTTTAATTAAATATATCTATGAACAATAATTTATAAACTATGTTTAGATTATAATTTAAACCTCAATAATTGGACTCTGCTTTCTTTTTCTCAAAAATCTTTTGAGAATATATAATAAAAATATAAAAAACCTATTTTAACCAATTTATATTAGTTATTTAAATTTTTTAGCAATAATTCTACGCTAACTAAATAAACAGAAAAATAAAGAATTAAGGCTTGAAAATTATTATGTAAAATTAAGAGATTATCTCATATTTTCAACTAAGAGCTAATAACGAAACTCTAAGTATTATTATTAAACATTATAGCTTTTATTGGTTGATCAATTACAATCACTAGCCTATGTAGATTTTAAACAGTCAAGTCTGCTAAATCTAATTTAGAAAAAAAATATCTTTTTGAGAACTGAATAAGAGAAAATTCAAATGACTTGAGCAATTTAAGTCAAGAATCTTCCGCTTTAGTTTATATTTCATATTAATTAGAATAAGAAAAATTTAATACTAAAATAAATAATTAATTTAGAATCCTTTGCTGATATTTTCTAAATGAGCCAATTTAAGCGGAAATCAAAATTTTTTTGATCAAAATCTTATTAGAACTTGTAACTATTTAAAATTTTCTTATAAATATTAAAAACGAAATAATTTTGACAAAAGAAGAATCTAATATATTTAATTAATTGAAATAATAATACCTCTTTATATAACGAATATTATTCTAAAAAATAATAAAAAATTATATTTTTTAAAAGTATTATTTACAACATAACCAAAATTGCATGATTCATTCTTTGAAAATTATTTACAAATAATTCGCAATTTTTTAAAATGGATGATGATTCCACATAGATAATTTTTGTATCAGAGAAAATAAAGCACATGTGCTGTACTTTCGACACTATATTATAAAAAAATCTTTGATTATCAGGTTTCTGTGTTAATTGTAATAAAATTCTTTTAAGAATAAATAAGTTATCTGCTTCTCACAATATAATATGTCAACGGCGAAATTGAAACTTGTTAAAATGCATATCTCTAATATTTATAATACCTATTTATTAGTAATATAATCGATTTTTTATTTTATATAAACATAAATTTTCATATAAATATATTTTAATTTATTTAGAGAATCCTAAATTTTCGATATTTTTTGTTTTTTAAATTTCTTTTAGAAATAAATACAGAACGTTGATATTTATATTTATAAATAGACTTACTTTCTCTGATAATCAAATAAAATTTAAACATCTTTTTTAAATTATTGAAAAGTTTGACTTTAAAATAAATTTATTAAAATTTTTTTCAATATTAAGAAGGATTATTAATAATAAATTTCCATTTAAGTAAAACCTTTTTTATCTAAATAAAATGATTGTGGTTGGTTAATTTAATTCATTCTTCATTTTTTAATTGATCCTAAAAGATTTTTCAATCCTAAGTTTCATATTCTGTTTAAATTTTATTCTAATATATTTAAATAGTTTTCAAAGCACTTTTACTGCAATTTAATGCTGTAATTACAATTTAAAGCCATTCAATTTAGCATAAATATGGGATTATTTTATTTAATCAAATTTAATAATATATTATCGAGACATTTCGTAATTTTTTCGATAACAAATATTTTTTTAAGTGAATTTCATTTAGATTATTTAAGCATCTAGGTTTATTGAATTTAAAATGATTAAAATCTTGTAGTTTTGATTTTAATTTCAATGCAAAGCCTGTGTTTTTACTAAAATTATGAAGTATTACAATTCAATTTGAAATTGGCTTTATTTTGAAAAGGAATGGATTATTAATCTTGAGGAATATAAAGATAATATTTAATAGAAATTTGAAGACAAAATAATAATTTTAGATAAATAGAATTCCTTTAAATGAACGGTTCTAAATTTACAAAATAAAAATAGTCATTTTACTAATATATATATTTTATAGTAAAAATTTGATGTTTTTTTTTTGAGTTCTGATGAGTCGAATATTTCTAGTTTGAATAAGAAAAGAAGAATGTCATAATCGATCTCGAAAGATATTTTTAATAAATTCTTCATTAGCTTTCTTTCAAATAATAAATTATTCTATTTTGTCAAAGTCATAAAATATTTATTTATGGGTATTTTTTTAATAGCTTGTATTTTAATAAATGCAATAAAATGATGAATAAAAACTTTAATTTTAGATAGGGTTAGCGTTTTTTTATAAATAAATAAGTTTAGGAGATATTTAAGGTTATTTTCAAAATTTTTAGAGCTTGAAAATCTAATATAAGGTAAAGTCTCTACAAAATTAATATTTAATTGACATTAATGAACATTACAGAGAGTTTATAAGGTTTCAAAGTAGGAGATATTAGTGTTTTAATAAAAATGATAGATTCTTTAGAATAAATATTGATAAACCAAACATGATAATAATTATAAAAATTAGCAGAACATATATAAATGAATCAAACCTTAAATGATTCTCTTTCACTAGGTTGATTTAAATCATCAAATTCAGAATCATTTTTTTGAGGTTCAACAAAATAACCATTAGTTTGTCTATTAATTGATTTGAATTCAATTAATTTATTATGAATAAAATTAAATGCACCAGGATATTGAGCTTCTAACAATCTTTTGGTTTCTTCTGAGACTTAAACTCTGCCTCTTTCTCCATTTGATTCCATTTTATTCGAAATCATAACATCTGCCCCATATACATCATACCTAACAATTTCTGTTCCAAGAATCCCTGCAATCACTTTACCCTAGAAATATTGAATAAAATTTACTGTATGTATTCCTATTCTCATATCTAATCCATCAAATCCAATAATTTGTCGAACATTTCTAATAATTTCAATCATCCCAAATCCTAATTCAACAACATTTTTAGCCTCTTGTGCTGGATTTCTTTATCCAATATCTACAACTCCCAAGGCAACATAACAATCACCAATTGTATAAAGTTTATATGTATTTTATGTTAAACATTTTTTATCAAACTCAGTGAATAGATTTCTCAACATATTAACAACTTATTCAGGTTCAACCCTACTAGAATATTCAGTAAATCCAGCAATATCAGCAAATAACAATGTGGCTTCTTCTAATTACTCTACTAATACTTCTCTTTAATTATTAGATAAAAATTATTTTAAGATGTGATTTGGTAATAAATATTTTACTAAGTTTTCAGATTAGTTTTTTTTAATTTCAAGAGATCTCTTATTATTGAAAGTATTTAGATCCTAATAAAAAATGTTGTATTAAACTGAAAACATTAGTATACCTTAATATATTGTGTAGTATGCTACTGCCCAATCGTTAAATTTAACAAGAACTATTATAATTTAAGCAACACAAAAAAATAATAAAAATGCAACCTTATGTTTTAGTTGTACAATAGATAAAGAACAAAAGAAACATATTAATAATATTCCTTCTGATGCTTATAATTCAAATAGTTCATCACTATTAAGTAACAGGAACTCTAATAGGATACTAAATAAAAGAATAATATATGTTGCTATAAAGTATTATCCTTAGTAAAATTTATGTTTTAATTTCTTATTTTATAATAATGCAAGAATCAAAAGTACAATAGATGCAAATAATCGAATGGCTATAATCAGAAAAGGATTTTCTATTATTGATTATTGTAGTAGAATAAAAAGAGTAAGGGTTTTAGCAAGATATTAAAAGAGATGCAAATATATAGATATAAACACTATATTTCTACCTTCAGCATTTTACTCAGTGAATTCTTTAGCCAATTAATATTAATGATCTTTAAAACCAAGATATAATTTCTTTTTTTCTAATTATAAACATTCGCTTATCACATTACTATTATCATCTTCTAAATAACCTTTAATTTTATCAAATTCTATATCATAATCTGGAAAATCATCGATAACATCGATTTAAAGGTCTCTTCTTAACTTTTAAGAAATTTCTAATAAGAGGTTAGATTTCTCAAAATAAGAAGCCAATTACTCTTTTTCTAATTGACTTGGTTCTTAATCAGGTTCTAATTAAATATTTTAATTGCTAGCTATTTTGATTTAACCTGTAGTTTGATGTTGTTAAGGCATAGATCGCATAAGTATAGTTTATCTTTAATTTGCTTTTCTTTTAAATTATTTAATAGGATCTTGCTATTACTATCTATTTGAGAAATCCTAAGATGAATCCTATTAAGGTGGAATGGATTATTTAGATGAATGTTGTTAGATTAGATCATTATTAGTATTGGTATTTTATATATTATATGCTACATTGTCTTATAAATGAATTTATATGCTTTCTTATCTTCTCAACGAATTTTAAGCAAAAGATGAAGGTTATTTAGCAGAAGATGGTATATTTCCTTAGATTGAAGGTTGTGGTGATTATATGAAGTTGTTTGATTCTTCGCTTTTTAAAATGACTCCTTTTTTTTTAATATTCTTTTTTTCTGTATTTCTTTTAATCTCTCTACTTACTTAATATGTAATTAATTCTCCTTTTCCTTTGGCAGCAACCTTTCTCTAAGTAAATTATAATTCTGGCATATTAATTTCTTAATAAGCTTCATTAGAAAGAGTGACTTATCCATCTTAACCTGTTGAACATACTCTACTGGTTGTGTTAACTGTATCCCCTATTAAAGAGAATTAAGGTTTATGATGTCCAATTACTCCTGCTATCACTCTACCATAATGTATTCCTATTTTTATAGTTACATGTCCAATCTGTCCATATTTGACTTTTCTAGTATGATCCATCATTTCTAATGATAATTACACAGCCTTTAAAGTATATATATTAAATTATTACTCTTTTAACACAATTTTAATTATAAAACTTAGTCCCTTAATCTACTGCTTTAAGACCACCAGCTGCCATATAAGTTTTACCTACTGTTTCAATTTTTTGCATTCCATTTTAAGCACACAATTAATCAAATGATCTAAACAATCCATCCAAAATCTTTACGATATTTTCCTTTTCAACTGTTATTAAATCATCAAAACCACATATATCACAAAATAGTATAGAAACATTCCCTTAATTCTCACTTATCTCAAACATCCCCTCTAAATTATATTAATCATACTATATTACTTGCATTTATTCTATCTCTTATAAATTTTGGTAGCAATATTGATAAAACATTTGTCATTTTTGATGTTTCTTAATTAAGAGTCACATCAAGCATAAAGTCCTCTCTTTCTAATCTAATTAATTTATACTATAAAGCCATAAATAAAATGCTTGTTGCTATAACAACTACTTCTCCATTTATTAATGAATAATATGTTATTGATCCTTATGAAAACTCCATTATTGAATATTTCTTAATAAATCCAATTATTGATACAAAACTTAGAATAAAATTTATAATTGGCAAGTGTATTCTTGAAAATAATAATACTACTATGTAACTTTATGTGAGTAATAATTCATATATACCTTCATATTAAGTTGTTCCTAAATCACTTATAAATTTTATTAGAAATCTTATAAAAACAACAGACAAATTTATGAAAAAAAAATGTTTTGGATAAATGCTTGAACATACTAAAAATAACAATACAACTTATAATGCTATTCCTAAAATATATGTCAAGAAATATAATTCAGTTGAAAAATGGTCAATATTGTATACAATAAATAATACTATAGCAATTATTTCTAAAAACAACAAGGTAAGAATTAACCTATATCTCTCAAATTTCAACCAAAGAATTTTCGATAATCTCTTAAATTTCATTTCAGTATCTTTATTCATAAATTTTAAAGTATAAGGATTAACTTTATCTTAATTTACTTTTAAATTAGTTCCAGAAACCATCTCTTATATTGATAAATCAAGGTCATCATTATTTCTTTTAAATATCTTACCTGCTATTACTGCTATTCTTTTAATTAAATTATGATATTTTTTGTAATTGCTTTTATTATTTTATGTGTTAACTTTTTAAGATATAATCGAAATTTCTTCATAACATTAATCAGTTTTAATTAGACTTTAACAAAACAATGGTTGAATAGCTTCTATACAACTACTTAAACATAATTAGGCACCAATATAAAAAATAAACACAAACCATGAAAAAGGGTCTAAAAATAATTATTCAAAGGTCTCAATATTATCATCAAAAGTAAACTTCACAGACAATAAAGATATTCCTAACCAACATAATAAATATGCCAAAACCAATATAATCCAAGCCACTACTTTTTAAACTGATGAAACCCATAACTTTACTAAATCACTTCCAACTAATAATATTAAAAGCATTTGTCTTATTATTCCAATCTAAGTGTTTCCATAAAATAATGAAAAACATGTCAACCATAACAATAACGCATCCAATAAAGCATTACCGTTTATTTTAAATATAAATGATAAAACTTTCTTCTTTTTGAAAGTCTTGATGTTGATCTTAAATTATTCATGATACATTTTTGAATCTCCATGATAGTTTTCATTTAATTTAGATATTAAACTTGATATCTATTATAAAAAGAGCATTAAACTTTGATAAACTGTTAACCAACTACCCTCCACAAGTTGATTATTCTAAGAACAGTTTGTTGAATATATAAGAAAGAGTGCATAAAGTATTAACAAAGATCTATAGAATGAAAAAACCAATAAATCATCATAGACCTCAGCAAATATTCTACTTTCAAAAAACATTAATCCACATAAATCCTCAAAATTATTTACACATATATCTGATGTTGCCATTCTTTGAATATCTCTAATATTATATGATCTTTTTAAAGGATTTTCTAATATTTTATTCATTGACAATCTTTGAGTAAGTTTTCTTTTAGTTGTCTATTTTAATTACTATTAACAAACTGGCAAATGACAATATTATATTCCAATGTTAGCTTATCTAAACATTTAAATATCATTAAAGGAATCTCCAATTGATAAAACCTTTTTATTGCCTTAAAATTAAGTTTAGATAATCTTTATAATTTCAGCTTTTTAGACAGCACTAAATCTATAAGCAATTAGAGAATTGCTAAAATAGAGTAAGAATGTTAAATGTGCTAGGAATACGCTATCCTCTTGAATAATATTAAATTATTCACCACTGAGGACAATCGAAAATGCCCTAATTTCTCCATATTATTATTATGATATTTGATTATGTGAGTTTTTTGCCATTGATTTATTTTAATTAAAAGTTTCTGGATTATAATAGTTATCAATACTTTTGTGAGCTTTATCAGTCAATGTATTTAAACGAAGAGATTTTGATTGAATAGCATTACTTACAATGATATTCTAATCAGGTACTTTAAGTTATTAAGCCATTTAAGCTAGTTAATTTTTAATAACTAATTTTGCATTATCAGAATCTAGATATAAAAGTTGATCTGTATTTAAGAGTAATCCAGATTTATAGGCAACAGGTAGAACTTTATTAATTTCATCTCCTGATAATAAAAATAAACTAAGATCTGCTTATTTCATTTATTAAATCAACAATTTTGCATCTGGTCTTATTTTTTCTTTTATTCCTAAAACCTGCATGATTTGCATGTCTTTTTCTATTTCATTAAATAATTAGATTATTTCATTTTCTGATTGTTAAAATCTAACTTATGAATACTTATCTAAGAATTCATTTTTTTCATTTTCTCTTAAATATATTTTAGAATATACAACAGTTCTCATTCCAGCCATATGTAACTTTGTAAATACTCTATCCCAATATTCTCTACTATTTTTGTCTATATCTACATAGGATGGAATCTAATTAAATTCTTCTCTAACTATTAACACACAATTTATAAATTCATTCTCTTCTTCTTATTCATTAATAAAGAATTAGAATTATTCTGCTAATTTATCAGGGTATTATATCATAACTCCTAATCTAGGATGATTTTAAGTTTGTTCATTAATAGACAGAATTTAAAATTCCTGCATTTCCCCCAATATATCTATGATGTATGTTATCTTTCCACCTGTCTCATTCGTACATATAAATTTAATATCAAAATATTAAGCAAATCTCATCAACTCTGAATCTAGAGTAGATTAAGTTGAATCATGAATAAATTAATCATCAAATTATGTAAATTTAGATGCAACTTCTTAACACAATAATAGTGATAGAATAGCTTCTTAATAAAATATTTAAGATGGTCCACATACCAATTTTTAATAGAATTCTTGATCTTTCTAAAATGCTATTTCATTAATTTCCTCTTCCATTTAAACATATTACAAAGTAGCTTTATTATTATTATTTCTATTAACAAAAGATGACTACTTTTTAATATGTCTATATTCATCCTTTTTTGTGGCATCACTATCACTCCTAGGTTTTTTTTATCTATCACTAGTTACAGACTATTTATCTTCTTGAGGCATTAGTTGAATTTCCTCAAAAGGACTTGAAGATGGGGATTATTAAATTGATATGGATTAATTCCCTATTATACTCTTATTAAAAAATGGTTTAGGTCTATTTGCCTTTAAATCAGGAGTTATTTTACAATGAGTATCATCCAAATCTTCAGGTCTGATATTTTCTATTATATGTTGACCAATCAATTCAGTATTATTACCTTCAGAATTCTTAACATTAGCACTTTCTAATTCAGATTTACTTAATATTGCTGATTGTTATAAAGGCTAAAAAGTTGACATTTTGTTATTGAAATTATTTTCATCATTAAAATGAGTTTAATGTAGTAATGTAGATCTAAATTTTTGAGTTTATTATTTTCCTAAAGACTTTGATAAAACTGATACAGTATTCTTAAATCCATTACTTCTACTCTTCGATTATTATTCAATAGCTATTTATTCATCAGAATATTCATCCTATTCTGGAATTCGAAAGTTAGGATTTTATTTTAATTATTATCTAAAATTCTCTTTGAAAAGTTACCATCCATTTTAAATCTTCTTCTATCCAAATTTATACATCATGTCTTCAATAATTATTGATCTTACTCTAAATTCACCTGTCGTTAAAGTACCAGTTTTATCAAAACATACATATTCAGTCATAACTAGATCCCCTATTGAAACTGAATTTAATTATTCATAATTTATTTATGGCTAAATATTTTGGGTATTAAGAACTCCAATACTATTTCCAACTTTTATTCTCATATCTGATAATTTATTTTGATTAAATTTTATATACTTATAATGTGCATACCCCATTTCTATGATGTCTACACAATTATAAAAGTAAATTGGAGTAGTCTTTAAATATTGTATCATATAAAATATAAGTGTTGTCGAATCAAATACTTTATCATTCGAAGAGCCTTAACACACTCCAAATGATGCTATTAACCAACTTATGAATGTTATAATAATGCTAATTGTTAGTGTTAATGCAAAAAACATCCTTGACTTTTGAACAAAAAAGGATTTTTTTTCTGCTTATTTCAATTTATCATAACAAATGCATTTTTATCCTGCAAATAATACTAATCCTATTAAATATTAACATGTTTTTAATTGTTCTTCCCTTCTGATGATATTATTTCTATTAAAGTTTTCACCTTTTGGATCTTTTTTCAATTTAATATATCCATATATATTTTCATTTTTATCTTTATCAAATTATATTTAACCTGTCAAAATTTTTTTATAATCAAATCCTTACGCTTTGTACTTACCGTTTTTCAACATTGTCAATTAAGTTGGTTGTCTTGCTTCTTCACTTGTTTATCCATCTAACTATTATGAAGATACTCCAACAATATTATCAGAAACATCTATTATTAATATATCAGCTGGTGATATTTCATTTCGTTTTAAATAAATTAAATCACCTACCTCAAGTTGCTCCCAATTGATATTCTCATAAAGTAATAATTTTTCTTTTCTTTTCACTGACTAAACTGAATGAGGTTTTTTATACATTTCTTATTTTGTTATTGTAATTTGTGGTTCTTTTGAATTTAAAAAATTTTCGATTTATTATTAATTTTATTACGACTTATTCCCTGATGCAATTTCCTTTCTCAATCTTCTATATCTTGTTATACCTCGTAGATTTGTCTTTTTATCATATTCCATTTTTAAATAATCAAAATAGAATGCTTTTAACACTTACAGAATGTAATGCATTGATAATGGCAAAATGTACACAACCAAGTCTTCAGGACTTAATAATAATTTGATTGTTTACTTAATTTAAAGGTAACTAAAATGGAGAATCATAACAATATAATATATGAGGACTCCTATTCTCTCAAACTATTTAAAAAATAAAAAGAAAAGCAATGTTTTAAAATCAAAATAGCCTGTATTGATTTTATTACTTAATTCAAATTGTTTTACACCCTTAATATTTACAACTTCTCCACAATCAATTTCCATCTAATCCAATTAATAGACTCAATACTTAATAATGAAACCTCGTTTATTTACGATTATTTTTGACGTTGTCATATTTTTTCTTCAATTGCTCATAAATTAATTTGCCAATGGTTTTCATTTATATTTATTATAAAACTAAGAACAAAATAAGTAATTTTAAGGAAAATATAAGTTTACTTGCAATTACTGCCTTTATCTCTTTATAATGACATCTAATTCAAAAAAGAAAAAATCAAACATTTAAACAAAAGAAAATAACATCATTTATTTTCAGACAATAATTATATATTAATAATGAAATTTACATTCTTAAAACATAATTTATAGAGTCTGTTAAGCCACTCAGAGTAATTAGATTCACCCACATCTATTATAAAAAAGTTTGGTCCCTTTCTTATGACAAGTTTATTTAATTAAAAATTGGAAGAAAGTAATCAAGTGATTAAATACATGGAGCAAAATATTGATCAAACATAATTTATTAGAAACTTCTCTTTAGAACCTGGATTAAAAAATTGGAAAATCAATACAAAAAAATCATTAGAAGCATTAGCATGTTCTTTGATAGTTGGAAATTCAAATCTTATAAATAAACATTATGTTGATTGTTTGTAAGAAAATTAAATTTCAATTTATGATGTAATTCCACTTGCATATACTTTGGTTATTCAATAATTAAATTAATGGCCTTTGATTGAAGAATAGGAAGTGATTTCAAGATTAAATTATCATTTGCAAGTTTAAAAATAAGAATTTTTAAAAATAGGACCTCAAATATTTTAAATGAAGCTTCTTCTTTCTGATTTAGCAGTATATTATCCTGATTTATTGAATTTTTTGTAAATTAAGGTGTATAACTCAGATTTAACATTGGATTATTTTGTGTAGGATCTGAGAATTCAATATAAGGATTTTTTTTTTGAGAAAGGAAATTTAATCGATCTCAAAATTGGAGATTAAGCGTATCTATTTCTCTAATCTGAAGATTTTTAGATTCAAACAATGAGAACATTTCTACTAAGATATGTGAGGATTAAAAGAATATCTGAAATATATCCTAATCTTCATGTTGTTTGGATACACAATGACATGAAAAAAGAATATTTATATAAAATATTTGGTGTTTGAGTTAATATTTTTCATAAATAGCAATACATAATAAAATTAAAATAAATTAATGAAGAATATATAAAATTTCATTTTAAATGGAAAGCAATTTCTTATTGATAGGTATTCTATTCACACATCTGAATAAGTAAATATAATATTTTTATTTAGGCACTTAAAACTTATTAAAAATAATAATATAAAGAAAATAATTTCTTATTGTTAATATTGGAATCCTTATAAGTACATTCAAATAAAGTAGCATGAATTTCTTTTTTTCTTATATCTGGATAAAAAAATGAATTGATTTAATATTTTTTGGAAAACAATCCAATAAAAAATTAGATCATTTAAGATGATGAAAATCCAAACAACTTTTTCCAATTAATATTTTCAGTATTAAATGATGATAAAGATACTAGCAAAGTGCTCATATAAAATGGAGCTAACATACATTAAGCACATCAGGAATTTAATAACATAACTTATCTTTGTTCTTTTTTTAATAAAATACAAAGCCTTAAATTATTGTATAAAAAAGTTTAAAGTATGAACAATAAAATGAAAGAGGTGATACTCCTTTGCATTTAGCATCAATTTCAGGTTAATGTGAAATAATAAAGTTACTTTTGTATTTGAAATTTAATGTTGATGTTGAAAATAAAGAGCATCTCAACCTATCCAGAATCTGTTTTGTTTAGTTAACTTAATGTATTTAAAATTCTATGTAAATACTATTAAGGAATTCGAAAAATCATAATCCCCTCAAATTTTGTTCACTTTTATTCTATTTTTGAAAAATAACTTTATATTAAATGAATTAATTAAAGAAAATAAAGTTTTAATGAATCTTCAGAACTCTATTAGTAATACAGCCCCACATCATTTTAATTTTAATTCAAATTCTTTAGAATGCACTTATTGATAACTATTTATATTAAATTTTTCAAAAGAAAATGGAGCGTTGTCTAATTCTAAGGATAAATTTGTGTATATTTCCTTATATATGGTTGTTGAAAAGAAAAATATTGAAATATACAAATTATTATGTTTATATGGGCTGATATTGATAATTAAAATGAAGACTGTCTAAGATTTAGCAGAAGTTGGTTAAGTTAGATAACTTCTGGCTTGATTTAAATCTTAATCAAGATATCCAAAAATCCTGTTCAGAGAATAAATTTTATACATATAGTTTGTTTATTTAGGTAAAGTTAATTTATTTATAATTGAATAAATACTCATTATATAAATAAAATTTTAAGAAAAAAAGATTATGAAATTTAAAGAGAAATTTTATGATAAACCAGATGCCACAACAGTTTCTTTGCTTCAATCTATAAAAATGAATCCCTATTTCTAGAAGCTGATATCGTTTTCATTAAATTGCCTTTTATCACAAATGTATTTACCTAATAACAAACATCGAGATAATTCAATCTATATTTTTAAAGGTAATGAAATTTTGATCTTAAGAGGGATATTCTATTCTTATATAGTGTATAGATAACCATAGGTAGAGTGATCAAATAATATATAATGTATGTGGTTGTTTAAACAGAATGATAGGTTTACATAAATTTAGAGATGAATTCATAGCTAAGAATGTTATAGATAGCAATCTTAGTCATGTTATCTCTTCAATAACTAATAGATAGTTATCACTTGAAGCTATTAAAGTAATGTTATTTATCATTTTAGTCTACACTAGACCTTTATCAAAATCTGACTTTTACATAGCTCCAAACAGATTCACTTGCAAAATCTAATATTTTAATTGGATTTGTGTAAATTTTGATAGTTTCCAAACCTCTGTTAAATGAGATGAAAAGAATATTTGATCTGGAATACAAAATGTTAAGTAACATTTTAGATTTATTAAAATAGTATAGGAATGCATTATTGAAAATATTAATATACATGAACTTATTACTATTTACATATAATTGATGCAAGAATATATAGACAATATTTTTGTAATCAAAGAAACTTTAAGAATTTTATTACTATTAGTAAATAATAAAAATGCTTTGAATATAATAAAATAGAAACAGTCTATTCCTTTGAAAATCATGAGTGAAATTTTAATATAGCATAATGATGTATTGATATTGTTTTTAGATATAGATTGATGTGAATGATAAAGGGGCTTAAATTTTGTAGAGCATAATAAATATTGAATAGATTTAATAAAATATCTAATCAATTAAATAACTAGATTAATAAGCTGAATTTTCAATGAGTCTCTTGGCTTGTTTGATACCAGCAATCCATAGTCAAATCAATTTAGATGAATTCATTAATATTTTATTTGATTTGATTAAAGGATATAAAAAAATTATTAAAAGAAAACACATATTAAGAGATGCTCTTAATTGTTTGAGTAGACTCTATGATTAAGATTAAGATTATGTATTTATTTTATCCATAATGTCTAGGCTAATAAATTAAAATAATTTTTACCTTTAATGATGGAATTATATGAAAATGAAGATGCTGAAGTAGTAGCTGCATCTTTTGATCTAAGTAGAAAACTTGGAACTAATCTAACTATTGAAGAACTTACTAAAATTATTGATAAAGTTATTGCTTAATTGGCATAATTGAAAGGAGTTAAAGATGGCTTAAGATTATTATTGACTTATGCAAGCAAAAATGATAAAACCTTTAAGGCCATTGCTAAAGGAAAAGAAGCATTCTTTAAAATCATTGAAAATGTTAATAATCAAGCATCTTAAGAATATAATTCTAAATTATTGTTGTTAATTCATCAAGACATTAAAGATTATCTAATCAAAAAGCTTTCTGTCATTGTACAATTTATTTAAAGACATTATCTATGGAAAAGATCCTTATTATATTACATTCAAATTTTAAATAAATATCCTGAGCAAGTAGCATCACTTAAATCCAATTTGATCATTTCAGTATTGTCATGTAAAAAAAATAAAGGTACACATCCTTAATTTACTTCAAGATTATATTACAATTGTTAACACCTTAAAATAAGTTAAAACTGATTCTGAAGCTGAGGAAGATGATCCTGAAGAAGTAACAGTAGAATTTTAATAAAATGAAGAATTAGAATAATAGTTTATCATCTTAGTGAGAAACTTGACTAAATAAGATGATATTAAAACATTATAGAAAGAACTTATTGGAAATAAATATAATGATGAGTTATCGAAAGTAATGTTTGAAATACAATTATTAAAACTCTCTTATTATGTTTAAATTGAAGGTGTGTTTTACTTACAAAATGACTATTTCACAGAATTAATGAATTGTTTATTGAAATTCTTGAAATCTTATAAAACCGAACATTTTGAAATTGTTTAATGCATATTTTTATTGTTGTAAACTATGTCAACTTTTTATTGGAATGACAAGACTGGTAATTTATATACTCAAAAGAAAACCTCTTAATTATGTTTTGATTTCTTATTTTAATCACTTGAGAATGAAGAACTTTTAGAATCTAGTTTAGATACTATTCTATTTATGGGTGCAGGTTGTAAGAATTCAAATAAAAAATAACATCATTTATTAGATATTTAAGATAATTAATATGTTATTCAATTCATAAGTTTACTGTAAATCCTCATGAAGAAATATGTATAAAAAGAGAAAATCTAATTGAAGATCTTAGATATTATTAAAATTTATTTACTTTTTGAACTTTTTAAATAGAATGTAAGAGATCTTCCGAAAATTCTATGTAGAAAACTACCAGAGGATACTACAACTAAAGAAATGGGATTAGAAACTATTTAAATATTATCAGACATTAATTATACAGATAATGCACTTAAATATGTTACTTTATTTCAATTGTAGCATTAATATGATATTGAAGTTATTAATTAAGTAATTCCTTATGTTGATACTGTTTAAAAATATGAGGGAGATTCATTTTTAACTGAGGATATTAAAAAATAAATAAAATAGATGATTTAATATTTTGAAGAAATGGAAGATCAAGAATTAGGTGCTGAATATATGGATAAACTAAGTGTTTATTCTACAATTCCATAAGCTTTAGAATATGAATTTGATTGTAATATCCTAGATGCACTTATAAGTGTCCTTAAATATTGTGAATTAGAAAAGGGTAAAATATTTATTAATTTATAGACAATGATCGTTTATTGTGTTCATCTATTAACATTTTAACATAAATGTTGATAAATAATTACATAGAACCTATAGAAATAGATAAGTGTTTTTAATTTCTATAATAAAAACGACATAGTGAAAATCCTGTAAATTTGCTGACTTATTATCTATCTAAAGCGGAGGCAGTAATTTAAGCAGATTATCTCCAATTTATTTTGTAAAACTATGAGTTAATATTAGAGATTTGATGGAAGAATATTAGAATAATAAATTTGTAATTACTAATTTATATGATATATTGTACAGATCATGTTTGAAATCTAAGGATATCAGTAAAATTTTAGGAGATAAAAGATTTATTTAAAAATTAATTTTATAAACATAAGAATTAGTAATTGAATAAAGTAATGAAGAATAAGCTAAAAAGAACTTGGCTTGGCTTGAGAATTTATCATCATCTGAACCAGTGGCTGTCAGAATATAGAGGGAAAAAGGAAGAGAATTATGCTATCTAATTATTAAATAAAATAATGGCCATACTTTGTATGCTTTTAAAATATTAGCTAATTTAGCTATATTTTGTTAATCAATTTCTTTAAGTTATTTTTTAGATTATTTGAAATAAAAATAATTTCCATTAGAAATATTAACTTCTCTTGATATTTTATTTGAAAATGATTAGATAAAATAAGAATTTTAATAACAAAATGGATAATAACTCTTGCTTTAATGGTAAAATGATTATCCAGATCAATGTGAAAAGCTTTTTAAACATTTCAAACCTAAACAACCCTTAATACCAAGATAATCATTATTAAAGTAAAGACAATCACTTTTACAATAAAAACAGTTGCTTATGTAATTAAAATAAGAAAAAGAATAAGAAAAATAATAAAAATTAGAGTAAAGTCAAGATAAAATGAATGATAGTTCATAGATGAATAATGAATAAACATAACCTGAATAAAATAAATAATTAGTTAAAGATTGTTTAGAAATAGCAGTCAAGAATCCATAATAAATATTAGATGAAGGAATGTTAGAAAGATTATTTCAAATAGAAGATTCTTGGGAAGTATTTAGGAGATTAACTAAACATCAAGATATAGCTGAATAAGTATTATAACCAAATTCAAAACTTTATTAAAATACTCTTAATGAATTAAAGAATTAGGATTCAAAATATGCTGAATAAGTTTTAGAAACAGCTGGTTAGATTTCATAAGTTCCTGAAACTTTAAGCAATTTTGCATAGAGCGATGGACCTGTTTCAATGGTGAATTTAATATAACATTAATCAGATAATCCAAAAGTTGTTGAGACTGGTTTAGAAGCATTACAAAAGTTATGTTAAGATGAAATGATCTTAAGTACAATAGGGGATTAAAATGGAATAGATTTGTAAAAAGATCTTCTTACTAAATATTAAGATAATATTGATATAATTAAAAAATGTGATGAAATGATATCACAATTATCTGTTTCTGAAACTTACTAAGATAAAATTGCAGAATTAGGAATAATTTAACAATTGTTAGAATAAATTAAATAACATCCTAATACAATTGAAGTTGTCTAACCAGCAATAGAAGCATTGTCTAAAATTGTATATCGAAATGCAGAGAATGGAACTATTGTAATGGAAAGTAAAATTATAGATTAAATTTTATAATCTTAAATTTTAGATGAATTGGAAGAATCTTTATTAACCTTAATTAATAATATGTGTTATAAGAATGAAGAGATTAAAAAATAAATGAAATTAGAATATCTAATTAAAATTTTAAAGAAGAACATTTAAAATTTTAAGTAAAAATCTTTCGAATAATGTGTTAATACATTATTTCATCTTGCTTCCTATACATCAAATATTTAATAGATGATTGAATAGAAATTATTAGAAATTATCAATGAATTTATTAAAAAACATTAAAAGGAAGTTGATTCAATTTTATTATTGCTTAATTTAGAATTAAAAATAGCTGCTTAAATAAATGTTCCTATTGATATACATACTGTAGAATCAACATTGATGTAATTATTATGTCAATTTTAGATGTTTACAATTTGAAAAACTTGAATAATAAGCTCTCCGCCTTATTAGATAGATATTAGGTAACTGCTATTAATTTATTGATTAATTAAATGGGTTCGTTTAAATAGCTAATATTTTAAAGAAAGCTGAATTAAGTTCTTGTGTTCTTACCCTTGATGTTATGTTAAAGATGGCAGCAATAAATAAAGAATCTATTTCTAAGTTTGAACAATTAAATGTTGGACTTGACTTTTCAGAAATTTTGAGAGTCAATAAAAATGAAAAAAAATTATATGATTAAATTTTAGACTATAGTTTAAAATTGTTTAACAAAACGAATGAGTTAGCTAATTAATTAATGATATTTATTTAATAAAATGAAGTTACTGAATTATAAATTGATAAAACTTTATTGATTGTAGAATAAGTTGATGATAATGAAAACTTCATACCTACATTAATTGAATTAATCTAAAAAAACAATCACAAACATACTAAAACTATTAGTGTAAGATTATTTATCAATTAAAATAGATTATTTTATCCAGAGAATCTAAAGTTTTTGCAAATCAAATATTTGTAAATAAAGGAATTGATGCATGTGTAGCAGAAGTCTTAGCTACAAAAGAAAAAGAAGTTCTTTTAAACGTAAATCTAATTCTTTTCATTAGTTAGCTACTATTATACTTGATGTTGCTAAATCATTAGAAGAATATAGATAAAGTATTGCTGAATAGTTCTTAAATTAATTAGAAAAATTAAATGAACCAGTTTTGAATGAATTAATTAAATATTTGTAAGGACCTAAGAGGCAACTATCTAAATTAACTGATGAAATCAAGAATTTCTTACAAAAAGGAGAAATTCTGAAAATGTATAAAGAAGATGGAAGTCGAGGTTATTATAGATTCTTTTGTGATGAAACATTATAATAAATTAGATGTAGATAAGAAAGCACAAAATTAGTTAAGCAAAAATGGATCTTAAAATTAAATTAAATTCAAGAAATTAAAAGCAATTTTGATAAAAAATCATTATCATCAAGTGCATTTGAAAATTAAAATTGGCTTGTGAAATAAATTCATAAAATGAAACATAAAGGTAAAAGTAATTAAATTAAGAATAGTTATTGAACCTGATCGTTGTTTTACATTATTTGCTTAAAAGAATATTAAACCTAAAACTTTGAATGCTCTTTGTAAATCTGAGAGCTAAAAAAACAAATGGGTTGAATATATTAAAATTTTGATAGATGAATAACCTTAGCTAATGTAATAATGATTGTGGAATATGTATTAAATGATTTATAATCAATATCATTTTCATTATATTGTAATTTTAAAGCCAACTTTGCAATTTCCTTTTAAAGATGTCTTATATTTAAAACAATCTGCTGTTGATGATTATGGTTCAATAGCAATTCTCTTTCTATCTGGAGGAGTGTAAATTTAGCAATATCTCATTGAATCTGATTCAATAATTAAAGTATATTTATTACTTACCAATTTTATAAAAAGTTTATCCTCTTAATTCGTAAAACAACTATCGAATTATTAATTCTTTAAAGGTATTTCTGCCAAATTAACATCTTCCCATTATAATTAATCACCTATTGGAATTAAATCTTTGTCAACTATTAACTTTTTATTTAAATTTGTTATCATGATTATATCATCAATATTTTCAAAATTAAAATAAGGATGATAACCTATTCCATATTCAAAGTTTTTATTATCAGAAATTATAAATTCAAAAGATATTTAATTCTCCTAAGTAAAAGTTAATATCTCTTGAAAATGGCTTTTTTCTTCCTCACGATCTTTAGGTGTTAAGCATAATTAATTTTAAATTCCATTCATCAAAGTTTCTCTTTCAGAATTTACATATAAACCATGTAATGGATAACCATTTGAGTCACGAAATTAACATTATACATTCTTATCACTTAGTCGATTGACCCAAGGATACATTAAATAACATCCATTTCCTAATACATCTTCAGATTCATTTCCTTCTATTATTAAATGACCAGATAACCATAATTCTAATATTTTCCCATTCTTCTAAACTATGCTATTATTTTTTTCTATTTTTTATATTTTTATTATTTCTATTTTTTATATTTTTATTATTTCTATTTTTTATATTTTTATTATTTCTATTTTTTATATTTTTATTATTTCTATTTTTTATATTTTTATTATTTCTATTTTTTATATTTTTATTATTTCTATTTTTTATATTTTTATTATTTCTATTTTTTATATTTTTATTATTTCTATTTTTTATATTTTTATTATTTCTATTTTTTATATTTTTATTATTTCTATTTTTTATATTTTTATTATTTCTATTTTTTATATTTTTATTATTTCTATTTTTTATATTTTTATTATTTCTATTTTTTATATTTTTATTATTTCTATTTTTTATATTTTTATTATTTCTATTTTTTATATTTTTATTATTTCTATTTTTTATATTTTTATTATTTCTATTTTTTATATTTTTATTATTTCTATTTTTTATATTTTTATTATTTCTATTTTTTATATTTTTATTATTTCTATTTTTTATATTTTTATTATTTCTATTTTTTATATTTTTATTATTTCTATTTTTTATATTTTTATTATTTCTATTTTTTATATTTTTATTATTTCTATTTTTTATATTTTTATTATTTCTATTTTTTATATTTTTATTATTTCTATTTTTTATATTTTTATTATTTCTATTTTTTATATTTTTATTATTTCTATTTTTTATATTTTTATTATTTCTATTTTTTATATTTTTATTATTTCTATTTTTTATATTTTTATTATTTCTATTTTTTATATTTTTATTATTTCTATTTTTTATATTTTTATTATTTCTATTTTTTATATTTTTATTATTTCTATTTTTTATATTTTTATTATTTCTATTTTTTATATTTTTATTATTTCTATTTTTTATATTTTTATTATTTCTATTTTTTATATTTTTATTATTTCTATTTTTTATATTTTTATTATTTCTATTTTTTATATTTTTATTATTTCTATTTTTTATATTTTTATTATTTCTATTTTTTATTTTAAAAATCAGAATGTACTGATTTATGAAACGTTCTTTCCATTATATGAGATCCTAATAATGAAATCATTATTCAAAAAATAAAATTATTAATGTTTATGTGATTTCTAGATTAAAGAATTTAGAGTTTTTTTATTAAAATTTTAATTCTGTGGTTTGTTCCGAAATAAACAGTGTTATTTTCTACACTTATTAATAGATATAAATCTAAAATATCAAAATAAAAATAATTTAAATGTATCAAATATCAGAAAATTTGCGAATAGATAGCTAACTTATAGAAAAATATTAATGGCTTAAAGAATTAAAGGAGTAAAATATATAAGACATCTAACTAAATTTATTTCGAGTTTGGTGTTTGGATATTAGTCATGATTTAAGTTTGTTGGTGGTTGGTGGTATTAGTAAGGATCACATTGTTTATGTTTATGATCAATATAGTATGACTTAATGTAATCAATTAAATGTGACCTCACATTAAGTTTACTAATTATTATTTTCATAAAATGACAAATATTTATGTGCTGGTTGTTATGGGAAACAAATACTTTTGTGGAATGTTGATGATGTTAGAAAAATTCAAAATGTGAAATATAAAAGAATTATATAAACTGAATTTGGGGTGATTGCAAGAACATTATTTTTCAATAACGAGAAATAATTATGTTTTTAAGGAAAATCTCATTTATTTATGATAGACTTAGAAAATAACGAATAAGCTAAGACGATAAAAATCAATCACAAACCTTCATCGTTTGATATTAATCAAAATAAAATATATGAAATTGGAAATAGTAGCATCATATACATTAGAGATTTTAATATAGATAAAGCCTTGAAGTTTACATGTTGTATTCTTTCTTAGCTTGAAGAAATTGTTGTTTCAAAAAACAATTATTTTATGGTTGTAGCTAGCCATCAAAATTTATTATTTCTAAACACTATTAATGGAAAACTTATTCGAAAACTTAAAACATTAGGAAAAATTCAATCAATAAAATTATCTAGCAATGATAGGTTATTGATTTAAACTAATATACATCCTTCAGAATAACTTGATAAAATATAATTTATAAATATAGAAACAGGGCAAATCTTATTAGATTACTAAACACAACTCTCTCAACCTGCTTTTATCTCAAAAATGATGCCAAATAAATTTATTTTTGGCAAGATTAACTCAATTGAAATTTGGAACTTTGATACAAGCAGCTATTAATTATGATTCAAAATTAAAAAAAACTATGATTATAAATAAGATTTACAATNTTATTATTTCTATTTTTTATTTTAAAAATCAGAATGTACTGATTTATGAAACGTTCTTTCCATTATATGAGATCCTAATAATGAAATCATTATTCAAAAAATAAAATTATTAATGTTTATGTGATTTCTAGATTAAAGAATTTAGAGTTTTTTTATTAAAATTTTAATTCTGTGGTTTGTTCCGAAATAAACAGTGTTATTTTCTACACTTATTAATAGATATAAATCTAAAATATCAAAATAAAAATAATTTAAATGTATCAAATATCAGAAAATTTGCGAATAGATAGCTAACTTATAGAAAAATATTAATGGCTTAAAGAATTAAAGGAGTAAAATATATAAGACATCTAACTAAATTTATTTCGAGTTTGGTGTTTGGATATTAGTCATGATTTAAGTTTGTTGGTGGTTGGTGGTATTAGTAAGGATCACATTGTTTATGTTTATGATCAATATAGTATGACTTAATGTAATCAATTAAATGTGACCTCACATTAAGTTTACTAATTATTATTTTCATAAAATGACAAATATTTATGTGCTGGTTGTTATGGGAAACAAATACTTTTGTGGAATGTTGATGATGTTAGAAAAATTCAAAATGTGAAATATAAAAGAATTATATAAACTGAATTTGGGGTGATTGCAAGAACATTATTTTTCAATAACGAGAAATAATTATGTTTTTAAGGAAAATCTCATTTATTTATGATAGACTTAGAAAATAACGAATAAGCTAAGACGATAAAAATCAATCACAAACCTTCATCGTTTGATATTAATCAAAATAAAATATATGAAATTGGAAATAGTAGCATCATATACATTAGAGATTTTAATATAGATAAAGCCTTGAAGTTTACATGTTGTATTCTTTCTTAGCTTGAAGAAATTGTTGTTTCAAAAAACAATTATTTTATGGTTGTAGCTAGCCATCAAAATTTATTATTTCTAAACACTATTAATGGAAAACTTATTCGAAAACTTAAAACATTAGGAAAAATTCAATCAATAAAATTATCTAGCAATGATAGGTTATTGATTTAAACTAATATACATCCTTCAGAATAACTTGATAAAATATAATTTATAAATATAGAAACAGGGCAAATCTTATTAGATTACTAAACACAACTCTCTCAACCTGCTTTTATCTCAAAAATGATGCCAAATAAATTTATTTTTGGCAAGATTAACTCAATTGAAATTTGGAACTTTGATACAAGCAGCTATTAATTATGATTCAAAATTAAAAAAAACTATGATTATAAATAAGATTTACAATATATATATTATTATTTTATATAATGTATCATATATTCTCTATGTAATTTACAAGTTTATCTAATATTTAAAATTGGTAATTTTAACACTTACAATAAAAAATAATATACTCAATAGATTTATGATAAATATCAAAAATTATCATTTTTTCAAGTAGTTGGTTATAATTAAAAAAAAATCTTGCTGAAAGTTGAGTGAATTTTTCATTTTAATAAATTAAGCAAAATAGTATGCGATGAATTAAAAAATCCCACTTTTAAAAGAGTTTAAATAAAGTCAAAATAATGAAATTATAAATTAAACAGAAACTGCCAAAAAACATCAAATTTAAAAAATTCTATAGTATAATTTAAATAACATTATAGGATCATTAAACAAAATTTATGTAAATATTCTATGAGATTAAAGAGCTACAACTATTACACAATATATATTTTATTTATGGCACAAGAGAGTTTATAAGATAGAGGCAATATATCATATATATAGGATGTTATTTTCATAAAAGAATCAATAAGTTTAAGATTCTTTATAAAAGAGCTTGAAATAATTATCAGGTTTTATGAAATCTGGAAGAGTTTTTCATCATATGACATAGAGATGTATGATATAGATGGATCAATTAACTTTCTAATGGTATCCAAAAATCCTAAATTATTTTTGGAGGAATAGAAATTTATTTTTATTCTTAGATCTCCTGATTAAAAAAATTTGAATAATTTTAGTAAATAATTAGCTTGATAGTATAAATTTTTATGATTTTGATCATTTTACATGAATATTTATATCACTCGTTTAAGGCAGAGGCTAATAAACAGATTTAATTATTTAAATCATATTTTCTTTTTTTTTTACAATTATTATTATAATTATTAGTTTATAAAAAAAAGTCATAAATCTGATTAAAAAATTAAAGAAAAATGAAAGATTAAAAACAATTGAGATTTAGCAAAGAAATTCTTAGTGAAAAACTTATATTATGAAAGATATTTATTTTTTGGATTTTTGAAATTTAATTCATGAGTTCTAATATTTGTTCTAGAATTTAGAGTATAAAAGGAATTCATTAATTTAATTTGATAAATTTAAATATATAATGCAACATCTTAAATTATCAATTCCAAGTTTGAACTAATCTTTTTTATATTCTGGAAATTTCAAAGAGATGTCATATTAGTAATTGATATCATATGCAGAAAATCGTTTAGGTCGAGTTCTATATCCTGAGTTCCAACTTTTATCAATAAATTCTGAGGGAGTATAATTAATAATTGATAGTGATCAATAATTAAAGATTTTATAAGGTTAGAATTAGTAAGTAATCAAAATCATTCTTAAAGAGAAAGAAAATGAAACAATAGTTCATCCAAACACAATTTGCAGTCAATGTCATTCTACTCCAATTATAAATGCTAGATATAAATGTATAGTCTGTGAAAATTTGGAGTTTTGTGAAAAATGTTTAGGTCATGGTTAAGTTCATCCTTTGCTAATATTATCGAAACCAGAGCATGAGGAATATTTTGATGGTTTTTTTAAAACATCAATTAATAAAGTGAAGAACTTATTCAATTGTTAATATAGTAAATCTAAAAAATAGTGTCATAGATTTTAAAGAAGCCCTTTTGAAGAAGAAATAAGTGCTATTTGGATATGACAAACAGAATCAATAATAAAAATAGATTAATTAAGAATAGAGATAATTATAATAAAATATATAAGATAAAGAAATAATTGAAGATTTGCATAGTAAAACATTAAAATTATCTGAAATATTTAAATTATCTCCAGATAAATTTGATAAGTTTGTCAAATAAAATTAACATTTGTCATTTGAAGAATTGGTTGATTTGGCATCAGAATAGATATTATGATTGTATGATATTAATTTCAATATATTATAATTTAAATGTATATTTGTATAATATGTACTTCCAAAAATAATTTTACAACAAAATGCGGTTGTCACTTTTGTTTGCTTTGTCTAATAAATTGGTTTGAAGAGAAAAATAAAGATAAAGCTGTTTAAATAATTTAGTGTCCAAATTAAGATTGTCCTTTCAGTTATACTAGGGATGAAATCTTAAGTTATTGTTCTGACTAACCATATGAAAGAATGATTTAAGAGATTTTGGTAAAAGAATACCTAAAAAGTTAAGATGTTCGTCCATGCCCAAATGGAAAATGCAAATATTATGGATACATTGATTTATAAAATAAATGTGATGATGAACTATAATGTATAGAATGTGGCATAAAATGGAGAGATTTTGCCTTAGCATCATTTACTTTTAAAGCAGTATATAGGATTAAAAATATCTTTGGAATCATTAGAGAATTTTTTTATTGTTTTATTACTGCAAATGAATGTCCAAGTTGTGGTGTTTTAATCTAGAGAAATGGAGGTTGTAAACACATGACATGTAAAGCATGTGCTCATTAATTTTGTTGGTTTTGTAAATAATAATGGGGAAGACATAAAGAAATTTAATGTTTTGGTTAATAAGCAATGTTAAAAGGTTTGTTTTTAACATCTCTAATTAATATGTTACGTCAATTTGGAGTATTTTATTACTTATTATATCTTTTTTATCCATTTTTATGGTTTTTTGAATTATTTACTGTTAATGTATTAATAATTGGAACTTTAGCAAGCATATTTGGTTTGTTTAAATCACTATTAAATCTTAAAAAAAGGAGACGTATTTGTGAAAATCTACTAGTTTTAAGTGGATCGATATTATTACTAATTATAGAGTATTATATTCTGTAATTTACAATTACTTATTTGGATATAACATTTTGGAAATAATTTATAGGATTTGCATTAGAAATCTCAATCATAATTTTAATCACAAGTTATATAACTAGAATAGGATATAGATGGATTTTAGTACCAGTAGTTGGTTTGATTTTATTTTATTAATGGAAATTAAATGGATTAGCATTATTGGTTTGGTAAATTCCAGTAATATTTGGTCAAAGAAATTTTATATCTTAATTGGAATTTAATGTTATTGCAATTGGTCTACTAATTTTATTCAATATTTTTAGTTTGTAAGAATTATTGACCTCAACCTCAGTGTATTTATTATTGGGATCAACAATATTTCAATATAGATAGAATTCACACAAAATCCATTTAGTATTTTTATTTTTCTTAGTAATTAACTATTTTTATGAAATAATATTTTGTTGATGTATTTTTTTATAATATTTTCTCAAATAAATATAATAATATAGCAATGTAATAAAAACAGACCTCTTATGTTAGATCAGCATTATATCAAATAGCATTTGAAATGAAAAAGCCTGTGTCTCTTGTAGAACCATATATTGAAATGTATATTAATTTATCTAACACAAGACTTGAATAAAATTGGTACGACACAAAAGACTCGATTAAAAATATGAAATAGGAAAATTTTGAAGAATTCAAAATTCCAAAAAGAATAGGTTAATTATTAATGGAGTATGTTTAAAGATAGAATGAGTAGAAATTAGATTGGCAAATAGAATTAGCTAAAATAATATCAGAAATTCCAGATGAGGATTAACTATTTAAAACTTTAGAAATACTATTAAAAATAATCTCCAACGTTATAATTAATCCACATAGTTTAGAAAAATAAAAAATTAGTATATCCTCAAAAACACTTTAAAATAACATAATCAAATATCCATCAGCATTAAATTACTTAATGAATTTAGGTTGGACATTAGTAGCTGAATACTTAATGGTTTAATATGAAAATGAACAACAAACTATATGGAAAGAGGCTGCATAAATATTAGAGAATTATTCCAAAAATAAATAAGAATTCGATCCTTAAAAACCTAAAATTCATACTTCATCATAAAATGTCGTTCTCACCTCTGAAATAATAAAAAATGAAGGCTATAATGTTTATTAGTTCTCTTAGAAACTTGAATAATTGAATTAGATAAGATTTGTAACATATAATTTGTTATTTTAGGAAATAATGAGTTAACCAATAACTAATAGAAAAATTAAAGTATTTAATGGTAGAAAATAATAATCATCTGTGTAAATGCAATAATAAATTTAAAACTAATACGATTATGAATAAGTAGAGCCTCAGAATGATCAATAACTTTTACAGTTCCTTTAATAAGTTGCTTAGGTATATTATATCTTTATAATAGTCTCTTGAAGAATAGCAATTTACTTCTAAACGAAAAAAAGAATATGAAGAATTACTTAAAAAACCAATCTACTCAAAAACAGAAATTAGAGTTTAATTTCCAGATAGTGTTATTGTTTAAGCATTCTTTGGACCATTAGAAACAATAAAGGATTTGTATGATTTAATAAAGGATGTAAGTTTAATTAAAATTATATGTAATAGATGTTAGGAGATTAAAATCTTGAGTTTTATTTGTATACTTCACCACCTCTTGTTAGAATGACATAGAAGCATTTTTAACAGTCCTTTGAAGATTTAAATTCAGTTCCTAATGGATTATTTTATTTCGGAGTTGAAAAACAAATTTCTAAATTTTATTTTAAAGAATAATGGATGAAAAACATAAGATTTTTATGAATATTAAAATTAATAGTTTATTTTTTATATGTAGAATTGAATTTGTTATAATAGTATGTTAATATTTCATCTTTTTTTGCAAATTTAAGCTGACATAAGTCCAGTTGTAGTTTAATACATCTTATAAATAAAAATAATTGTATACATTTTATTATTATTTTTGATCTGTTGCCCATGGAGTTTAAGATTTGCTGTCCTTTTATTATTGATTCTTCGATTACGTTGATTAAATAGTCATTTATGACATTAATGATCCCAATTATTCAACTTTTGAAGGTGTTGATGAATATTAAAATTATGTTGATTAAGAGGATGCCAGTTAATTATTTAAGTTTTACTTTCTATTCTCAAAATATTATGAAAAGATAACAAAATTGTTATTCTAAGGGATATAATTAGAAAGATGATAATGTTTTTTAAGAAACCCAAGTAATTTTGGAGATGGTCTATCATATGCTAATTTTTCTGGGCTAATTATTTCACATCTTAGCATTTCTTCAAATAATTCTTTCCCAATTCCCTTTCTCTACACAGATTCATGCACATAAAAGTCTAACACACACAAAGGCTGTATTTCTTTAACTAATCCACTTAAATCTCTATGAAATAAATTTTTTCTCCCAATCTTCAACATTCCTAAACATTGCTAATTACATATAATTATATTCATACTTTTCCTTCTGATTTAATATATATTCCTTAATCAGTTTGATAAAATCTTGATGGACTTGTTATAACTTATTTCAAATTTTATGCCTAACATTATTTACTTCATATACCTTTGCAGATGCTTCACCCATAATTTTAATCACTTCATCAAGTTATTGATTGTGTTATTAACCTCCATTTAAAATACTCATTCCATTTTCATTAACTGACATGCATTTTGAGATTAAAAAGTTAAATTGCATTTTTAATAATAAAATTACTCTAATTAATTGAGAGTATGATAAAAATATATGGTTATTTTTATTTTTTTAAATTTTAACTTACTAAATTAGAGATTGTATTTCAGTTTGAGTTTATTTAATAACTTTGAACAAACTTAATATCTTATACCTTATTATTTAAACATTTATTTTTATAAATTAAATTATATGTTTTTAATAACATATTTTCAACCTAACTTAATCTAAAATACTATATATTCATATCATTATAATTACAAAATTGATCTAATATTGTAAAAAAATTAAATTATTTTTTATATATAATGTCAAAATTAAAGTTAAAAATTTGTACTTTGCCTATTATCTAAAATCATTCTTTATTTTATTTCTTGAAATATATACAATTTTAAATATTTAAATTAAAAATGTAAAGAAGAAATAAGTTTTAAAAAATGTTTAAAAATTAATTAACTCTTATAAACTTGTTCTAACAGATTATCTTTGGAAATTATTTTTGAAAATTTAAATTTAAAGACCATATGTAAATCAATCAATTGTTTTTGTTTTTTTCTACTAAAAACTGTTTAAGCTGAATATTTTTTATTAGTATGATCCAGTAAAATTTTTTAATAATTAAAGATTTCTTTTGATTTGATAAATAATATTTACTTTAAAAAAAATCATATTTCATTAAAAAATACTTTTTCAATAGTATTTAAATCGCCATAACACAATTCCAAAATACTGAAAACTACTGTTGTAGGAATAAGAAATATAAAAAATTCAAATTAGTTTCTGTTAGAATTATAAAAAGTATGTATATGAGCATAATAATATTATATTTGGATATTATTTATTGGTTTTATAAAAAATCTTATTTACATTTAATCTTTTTAAATTTGTATGAATATCTCTATTTAATATTACTTCTTTTTTAAAGTTTGTTGATGATTGATGTAATTTGTAATCATTGCTTCTATTATTTGTGTAATTTTTAGGTTCAAAATAGAACATAAAAGATGGAATACTTATGTTTTCGTTTGTCCTTATTAATATTAAATCAATTATTTGAACCAATTAAATTTTTTTAATGCATTATAATTTCTATAAATAGAGCAAATGAAATTAACGTATTTTTGTTTCAATAAATTATTTTTATAGATTGGCTTTAATATTGAAATGGATTATAAATAGTTATGTTAAAAATCACACTATATATTTATCACTCTTGAGGTTCTGGTCTTAAAAGTCTAGGAATAAAACCTTTGACCAATTCAACTAAAGGTATTTTCCTTCCTCCCTTTGGTTCATCATCATCAGAATCACTATCACTTTCTTATAAATCTTTATCATCTTTAGTTTCTTTCTTATCTTCTTACTCTTCAATTTCTTCATCTTAATCATTATTGTTGTTGTTTTTTGATTTAGCCAAATCTATCCATTCTTATTATATTTTTTCTAGATCATCAATTTTGGATAATGTTTCCAACTGAGTTCTAGTAGAATTCTTATATATTATTGAAGAGATACTTGAATGCAATATGTTTACCTTATTCTTTTAATGATATTAGTTGATAACCTAATTAGCATGAATATAATAATTTTAATTATTATGCCAATCGAAAATGCAAATGTTATTTTAGAATATTTTATCTAATTAATTAAATATATAAATTAACAAATATAGTAGTTGATGATATTTATTTAGCTAACAATTAATAATTAGATATAAGTAGAATCATTGATTTGCATACTACTTTTTCTTTATGATTACTTTTTAGATTATGGAAAAATCTTTTATAAGTAAAATTACAAAAGAATTTCTCTTAAATAAGTTTTCAAAATTGAAAGAATTATTACATCAGTCTATAATCATATTTATTATTTGAGAATTTTCTTTTTCTAATTAAACGATGTAAATAATAATATAAAGTCTTGTGATTGAATCCTATTTAGAAAGAGTTATGAATTTATTAGATATTCAATTAAAAAAATAAAAAAGCAGAGTTCATTAATTTATTTAAGAATTGGAACATTAAAATAATGAAGGTAAAATTTATTAAATTAGTGAAGAATAATTACAAATAATAATAATGATGCGTGATAATAAAATTAATTAAGATGAAATTTATTAATCGATGTTTATATAAGTTTTCTGCAAATGTTATTAGAGACTAAATCTATGAATTTGACAAGAGTGCAATTAGTTTCAGTGTTCGTATTAATAGTTTGAAGGATTTTAATGATTTTCAAAAGTTAAGAGACTTAAAAATACATCGCATAATATATAATCTAAATGATTAAGTAGAACTAATGGATTTTTTGGCTGAGCATAATAATGAATGTATAAAGAAAATATTTGACCCATCCTTTTTTATATGTAAGTTTAAGAAAATATAAAAATCTTAGTTCGTGGCGTCAGTGTAAATGTTCCTACAATATTGAGAGATGGATAATTTAGAAAATTAGAATAAAAAGCATTATTATAAATTTGTCAACATCTATTTAAATTGAAAACAGATCAAAATAAGACTCAATTCCAAGTATTTATGGTATATATGATAAATTTATTTTTATGCATTAAAACATGATGGAAACATTGTTAAAGAGGAAGAATTTTTGACTTTAGTAAAAGAGGAATTAGATGATTTACAAACTGTAATAGAGAATTCATTCAATTTTGAAGTGAATCATGTACTTAGTTATAATCCAAAATTCACATATGATTTATTATTTAAATTGGCAAATCAACAGAAAACTTTGAAAAGTGTCAATTTTAATATTTACAGATATGCAAATCCTTAATAGAGTGAATTGGATTAAAATAGAGATATATTGGCAACCCTTTATTAGCATGTTAATGAGTAATATAATACAATATTTTTGAAAAACTTCATCTTTGAAGAGCAATATATAAAACAGTAGAATTTATCTGAAGGGATAGTTAGTTACTCACATGTAATGATTTGATAAATAATGAAACATAGTTAGTAGATATGTTGAAATTGATGCATTTTCGAGGTTCTTTGGTATTTGAATATAATAAAAATTTGGAAAGGAATGTAGAATTTATAGATTAGTTATTATAATCAAGCAAATTTATTTTATGTGATAAAAGTAAATTGGGTGAAGAACATGAATCTCACATAGTAGAGGGAGATACGATGCCACCTATAGATATTTGAGTTATATATAAATATATATATATAATTCATTTATGATTGATTAGAAATCCAACTTAAAATTGTTCTAATAGATAATGAGCATTAACCCATGGATGATTTTACATAAATAAAGGAGTTGCATCAGTTCCAACTCCTTTCATAAGTTCTTCTTGGCCTCCAGGATGTTTATTTAAATATTTAGTAACATCATAAACTTTGGAATTGATAACAATCCATGCTGAATTGATAGTGTTATGTTTGGCCACCTACTTTCAGTAGGATAGTCATACCTCGTCGATTGTAAATTACTTTAAATCGTTTTTCTTGCTGCTATCACTAAGTGATTTCCTTAAGATCCAACTTGGTGAGACACTTTCCTTAGGAGATTATCCAAATTTTGGAGATTCAGGTTCATTCTAAAATTGTATAGGTTTAGCTATTTCATTCTTTATAGAGTTGCGTTTTTTAGGTTATATTACTAAATCATCAAAAATGCCTATTAAAGTGTCTACATATTTTTGATTAGCTTTTTTAATAGCTGTGATTTAATATTCAATACTTTCTACTTTACTAGCTTCCTTATACTTATCTAATAGAACACTGTCTTTTTTAATGGTATAAATGTTTCTATTTGTCCTTAATTCATTCTTAGCTTATTCTATTTAATACCTTTGCTAATGTTTTTACATCATGTCTTTATGGTATTGTGATGTATGTATGAGGTCTTTTAAATTCTACTATTTAATCAATCTCATAATATTGATTCTCTTAATCTCTCAAAGTCAACAAATCAGTTTAATACTTTTGTTTTATGTCATTTAGAATAAATGTCACTACTTCATCAAGTATTTCTATTTCTACATCATCTCCACTCCATTCTAAAGTATCCTATCTGTCTTCTATGTACAAATTGATTACTTCCTTATTATTCATTAAATTATTAAATCTAATGGGATGTTCTCATACAACTACTATAGATGAACCTTTAAGCGAAAAACTAAGAATTAAAGCTATTGAAATCTTCAAAAAAATTGATATTAAAGGCAATGGAACAATTGACAAATAAGGAACTTAACAGTTTTGGTATTCTAATCATTTAAATACTAAGGAAGTCTAATTTTGCTAAACTTAATACTGAAGCATTATTCGATGCTGTAGATTTTGATAAGAGTGGAGATATCACCGAAGATGAATGGATGGCATTTTGGGAAATTGTTAAAAAAAATGGTTATTCAGAAGAAGAAATCAATCTTGAAGTATGTCTATTCTTATTTCTTTCTAGTTGGATGAATTAATGGAAGGAAAAGCTTGGGTTTAATTCAAAAGAGTAGATAGATTCATCAAAATTGATGAAAAAAGAAGTGGATCTAGAGTTAAATCCATTGTTCAAGAAGAAAAAAAGAAACTTTCTATCATCCAGTCTGCTCGATTGCATAAAAGTAAAACTATGCAAAGTGAAGGTTAAGAGTTACTTTAAGATCAATAAGAATAATCTTGATTATATTGATGATTAACAAAAGATTTTATTTTAAACAGTGATTATTGTTTTCTAATCACAAAAGGTATAAATTTATACGTTTTATGTATTTCAATTAATTGTAAATTTAATAAATTACTAATCTCTCAAACAAATAATATCATATTGATGGTAAGAAATTTTCTTAAACTTATTTAGACTTAAAAAAAACTAAAAATATTTTTTGAAATTATTTTATAAGTCAAACAATATATTTTTTGATGAATCTTTTTAATTGTTGATAACCTTCTAACATACATTTCTATTATCATTATTTATTTCTAAATAATTACATATAGATGGTAGTGTTATTATATATAATATATTAATATATGAATTATCCAAAATTTATTGGTGAAACATTAGAATTTGATCCTCTTTAGAAACCACCTAAATTATAATATGCAGTATAACATCAAGTAAATTTTAAGTAATTTATATTAGTAAGCAACTAGTTGTGGTTAGAATGTTAAAAACTCTGATTACTGTCAATGTTGTGGACTTAGCATTAAGAAATTGCCTATACATTTAAATATTAATATCATAAATTTAGCATTTTTAGGATAAGGTGTTCCATTATTTTTTAACTTAATGCAGCTCATTATACTGTTACACTTAATTTTATTTTTTATTTTTACACTTCCAAATGTTTCTCATAATTATTTATCAAATAATTGTATTGCCCCTAGTAATTATGCATATAAATATTGGAAATAAAATGGTTGTAATTAAAATTGTCCACTCTAACATATAGATTATTAAGATTTTAAGAATTTATTTTAAAATTGTGAGACTATCTGTTAACATTATTCTGATGTTTGTATATAGTCTTAAACATCGAAAATATCATTTGTGAATAAATAACTAGATGATGAAAATAAATTAATCTAATCTTCATTGATACTAGCTTCGGTAATAATTGTAAAAATTTTAATGGTATTGATTCGAGAGAAATAACACAAAATAGAATATGCAATAGACAAAGAATTATTGTCTCCATCTGATTTTACAGCGATTATGAACAATTTACCAAAAAATGATTATAATGAAAAAGAATTAAAAATAGCTTTAGAACAATATTGTAAAGAGTTTGATCCAAGAAATAATTATGAAGTAGTAAAGATCAATATCGCTTATGATATAGCACAATATGTTGATAAAGGAAGACAAAAGATATAATTAGAAAAATAACTTGAAAAGTCATCATATAATAATAGAGAGAAATTATTAAAATAAATTAAAGAAATTTCAAAATAACAACAAAAGATAGAAGAGGAGATAGAAAATGGTTCATATTAAAAAACTACTTAAATAGCCTTTATTACGTTTCAAACAAAAAAATGTATTTAATACTAAATAAAATCTAGAACTACAAAATTTGTTAGAGTAAACAAAACTTTCATATTGGGAAAGATTAATGATAGTTTTGAAATCAATAATTAAAAAGAAAGATGGAAGAGGATTTTACTTAAAACATCATTATATTGAAATTTCAAGAGCTCCTGAACCAGATGATGTATTTTGGGAGAATTGTGGTACAGATGAATATAATCATCTAAAGAGAAGAATATTAAGTTGGTTCGTTATTCTTTTTTTGTTGGGTATATCTTTATGTACACTTTATGGTTTAAATGTGTTTTAAGTAGAATTTAATGTTAAATTAGAATCAATTTTTTTTGACTTCAGAAAATAATTAATTTCTAATGAAAACGATTTCTTCATTATCAAAATCGTTGATAATTACAATAGTTGATGGACTCATCTATTATTTTATAACTAAATTAGCTAATTAAGAGAGACATGTTACAAAAACTCATTAGGATACTTCGATGGCTGAAAAGTTAAGTTATGTTTAGTTCATTAATTCTTGTTTGTTAGTAATAATAATTAATGTGATTGGAACTTATTATTAGTATTCGAAATAAGATAAACATCTATTTAATTTAGCTGTATAATAATAGGGAGGAATAGCAGATGATATTTTATATGTATCAGGTACTAATGCTCTATTAGTACCATTATCAGCTTATTTTAATATTTTTTATTTAATTAAGAAATTAAAGTAAATGAGAATTGAAAAAAATACTGATTTAAATTAGATAGAAGCCAATAAATTATTTGAAGGTCCTTAAGTTTCATTCTATGATTAATATGCATATTTATGCAAGACTACTTGGCTTACACTTTTCTTTGCTCCCATAATTCCTATTTCAATTTTATTTGGATTGATTGGATTGATATTATATTATTGGATATAAAAGTATTTGCTTTTACGAAGAAATTGTAAGCCTCCTTTTCAAAGTAGTCATCTTGATAGAGAAATGTTAAGTTTATTAGACCTATCTCCACTTCTATTAAGTACCATGTAATTTCTAATAGATTATTCATTTCATTCAACTTAACTATGTTAGACAATCAATGTTGCATCTTTAGTAATATCTGGTTTAGAACTAATCATTCCTACATATAGAATACATAGAATCTTGTATAAGGATATTTATGAAGAAGAAGAATAAGTTAGATATGAAGATATCTATATGAAATTACCTACTGATTATGATAGAACTAATCCTTTAACTTAATAAGCAGCAATGTAAGAACTTGTTAAAAATAAAATAAAACCAAATACTGCTCCATTACTCTTAGGACTATCATCAAATTTGAATTCTAGCAAACTAAAAAAGAATTAAGCTTTATAAGATATTATTTTTAAAGGTGTTTGCAATCCAAAAAAAATTAGAATTAAAATTTTAAAATAAAAGTTATAAATGATTGTTAAAATGAGGCAAATCAGAAATATTAAACATCCTATTATTTTAGATAAATCAATTCAATCAAATTAAATTGTTTTTGATAAATTTGAATTAAATCAATCTAGTGAATTGAATTCTCCAACTTATTTAAAAACTCCTGATTACAATTTTTCATCTATCGTCAACATCCAACCTTAATTGTAATCACATTAACATTAAAGTGAAATATTAGATATCAATTCTACCGCTTCCTATAATAAAAGTGCATATCTAGATACTCCAAAATATTACTTTAGTTCTAAAAACAATTCGATGTTTAAACACATTCAAAAATGTAATCAATTTTAAATATGAACTCTTTTATTAATTTTATATTAAATAATTTTTATTCATTTAAATTTATTCTACTCTTATTTTGGATTGAAATATTTTGATTTCATGATATTGTACTATAAATCAATCTAGTAACAAAAATATATTAAAATCATGTTATGTTTTCACATATATTATAGATATAATTTAGTTAATTTATTTTGGTATTTAGGATTCTTCAAAGTATACTCAAATAAAAAAAGACAATAGAAATTGAATTATGTTATAGAATCAAGTTTGAATTAATTTATTATCCTAAAGTTTAACTTATTTAGAATTTTTATATATCCATTCTTTTGAAAATATTATTAAATAAAATTAGCTTTGAATAAAATGATGTAAGTCAAACAATATACGAAATTTATAAATTTAATTGAATCATTCAATGAGCTCAACATACAAGAAATATTAATTTTATAGAAATCAAGTTATTTAAAGGAATTATAACTAGTTATAAAATTATTATGACTTAAACTATTTTTTTTCTCAATATATTCATTTTTGAATGAATGAAATAACTTCTAAGATTGTAATAATTTTTGAAGAAACAGGAATTTTAAATAATTTAAAATTTGATTAAAAGATTGGTTGTTAATAAATCGAATCAATTTGGATATTGTTTCAATAATTATTGCAGTACTTCATAATTAAGAATTAAAAGGTATAGTAAAATTGAAAGGATTGAATAAATAGCAGAAATAATTAGATGAGTAAAAATATTAATATGATTCCCAAGATTATATAATAGACTGAAAGATTCAACTTTGTAGATAAGAGATTCAATTAGATTTTTATTAGACTGTATTTAAGATAGTATAAAATGATCATAAATTTGTGGTTTTCAAGGTAATGAAATCGGCAGTTCTATATCAAGAGTAAAGAATAATGATTAGGATTATGATTGATAGTATTTATTAGAGAGAATTTATATATTTATTATTAATATAATGTTCCTGTTTATATTATTATATTTGATATAGAGTAGACAGATTGAGAGTTGTAAGTAAAACATGGACTCTTTTTAGATAAAAGGTTTGAAAATACAACTTCATAAGTTTAGGGATTCATTTTTGTGTTAGTGACCATCAATAAGTAAAGGAAGCTCGTAATTAAATGTTATAGGATTCTGTGAGTTAGAATAAGGTTAAAGCAATAGTATAAGAGATAGATAATCTAGAGAATCAGAATCCATTTTGGTATTCAGATCTGGCTATATATTTGAACATAGATGAAATTCATATAACAGGTGGATTGATTGATCATGCTTAGAATGTATAATTGTTTATTTATACTTTTAGGTTAGCATTATTAATTAGTAAATTCGAATCACTAAGCATCTTTACTTTAAAAATCTAATAAATAAAGAACTTATGATAACTAATATATTTACTTCATCTCCGCTTTTAAAAGTTGTTTTTGAAAAAATTGTTTTACCATCAAATTAAACTACTCAAAAAACTAAAATTTGCACTGTGATATTTGAACAATCTATCTCAAATATTCAATCAAAATCATTTGAAATTTGGTTAGCAGTAGAAATATCATACTTTTTAAGAGTGCCAATTAAGTTAATTGTCTATGATAAACATCTAATGTGTTAAACTAAATTAATAGGCTAATGTAATGTAAAAGGATAACATTCAACTATTGAATTTAATAATCTAGGCATTTATTAACAATATTCAAAAGAATTTTCTTTTTATAATCCAAATCCTGTCAAAATTGATGTTTCATATAAACAAAATGAAAAGAAAAAAAATCCAATTAGAGTATTGTTGGTAAATAGAAATGATATAAAATCAGCTTCAAAACGTAAATTTTCATTTGAAATATAACCTTTTTAAAGAATTGAATTAAAAGTTATCATTAATACAAATTATTATGAAATACTGGCCAATAGTAAATTGGTTTTTAGAAGTTAATATGAAATCATTGAAATAGATGTAACATACTCAGTATAGAAGGGTTCTGTAAATTATTACCCTTCTGTAATAACATTAGATCCAAGTATGAATTAAAAAATGCAATAATTTGATATCTATGTTAGAAGTACTTTTAATGAAAATATTCAATTATTATAAGTTGAGAATCAATAAATTAAACATCAAAATATTTCGTTGTTAACAATGGCTACCAATATTGCTTCAAATTCTAGATCTGATATTTTACATATTGATTATATGGGTAAACAAAATTTCTATTCAGATTCAAAATATCATAAATAGTAAGCTAAAGAATTATTGAATTCTTTTGGTAAAAATAAAATTAAGATTTAGACTGATGTCTTATAGGATTCTGAGATTCTTATTAATTATAGATCTAATTAAAAATATAATGAATAAATTTTAAAGAAAATTATAAAACAAGATACAAAAATACTAATTTCATAATAAAAAGTAGTAATTTTAGAGAAACCAAACATAATAATAATAGTAATCTCAATTTTGAATATGTTATATATAGCTAGTTTGTTAAGAAATAATATAAAAAAATCATAGGATTTAAAGATTGCAATGGAAGGAAATGTTTTGTAAGGATAGATAGATTTTTAATCTATTTTTAGGATTCAAGAATCTATTTAATTATAATTACAAAGTAAATCTGAAACAAATGAGGTTGTTTCTGATAAAGTAGATGATATTTAGGATATACTAATACAAGAAGATATAATGAGTAAAGAAAATATTATTTACACTAATTTATAATCTCAAATTGATGAGAGTTCATCTCATTTTAGTTAAGGTGAGAGTTTAGATGAAGATTAGATTTCTGAATATTAGGAAAAGGTAGTGGAATAAAGAAAAGTTTAAAATTAAAAGAATTTCAATTTATTTTAGAGAGTAGAATTTACAATTCCAACATAAATAACAATGAATACTCAATCTTCTCAAGAATGTTGGGATACTAAAGATCCAATATTTTTACCATAAGATTCTGATGAAGAAATGGTTGATAAAAATAGTGTTCAAAGATTGGAATCAATGTTGAATTAAATTTAACATAAATTACCTCAATTTGAATAGAGTACTTTAAAGGTGCCATTAAAATGGAATGAAAATAATTAAATAAATCCTTACTTTCCTAAACCTCCTCCAGGTATTTGAATGTAATTATATTAAATAAAAAATAAAAAATCAATAAAAATTTTAATAAAATTATTACTATGTCATAAAATGGCATTCAATAAACTTCAGAATTTAAATCAATATACATAAACATATTTTTAGAAATTATTGCAATTTCATACTTGAATTATCTGAAACTCAATCTATTGGTCTAATAGTTTTTATGCCTGTTACACTATTACAAATTACTATTATTGGATAATCAGCTTTGAATAGTAAAGACACTTTAATTTTAGAAAAATATATATATTTTACTTAAAAAAAATCATAATACAATATTGTGTAATATTTATATAAGACACATTATAATTATATTTATATATAAATTTAAATTTAATGATTGCGTTAAAAAGGTAGCAATTTCGAGCTAAACAACGATAAATTGTACTTAATAAACTGTTTCAATAAAATAGATTGTCATCTCTTTTAGTTTTCAAATTGGATAAATTAGAACAAATTCTTACTTAATAACACTATGATTCATTAGAATATTAAGTAATTCTAGTAATTTAAATTATATAAGGAATCAATTCAACAAATTACAACAATGAGTCAAAATGTCAATTTATCATCACTATACCATTTATTAATTTAGAATTTTATAGATACTATCTAATATTAAATGGATGTAGGCTATTATGTTTTAAGTGTCTAAGTATATTTCATATGTTATTTTGATTTTAATAGTTCTAATTAATTAGATGGAAATGGCCTCATAACCTATACTAGTAAAATTGATTCAAAATACAGGCATTTAGATATTTTTAACTTTCAATGATCCAATGACTCTCCAATTTCTTGAATTATTTTTAATTCAAGTACCTAATTTAAACGAAATGGAAGTAGATTTAGTTTTCGATGAACTTTAAAAATGGTCCCAATCAATTAATTTAACTTATGTTATTTCTGCACTTAGTTGTCTAAATATACTCATAAAATCAAAATAAGAATTATTATCACCTGATCTCTCAATTTCCATTCTTAAATTACTTAATTCAGAATATAGTTAATTAGGTTTTGAAATTCTTTAATTCTCTAATTGGAAACATTTCCATGAAGAATAACTAATTATAGTTTGGGATTAAATATGCAAATAGTTACTCAATTTAAATAATGAAGAAATTTGTATATCTATATTAAAATCAATAACAAAATACCATTATCCTTACTAATTGAAAGAGATCTGTCAATATTTGTAAATGGCTAATGATTATTATGGTTTTAAAGTTATAGAGATATTATCTTTAACCTAGATCAATAGAAATTATGATTAAATTACATCAGAATTATTAGATTAGATATGTTATAGAGTGATCAAAAATCATACATTAATACCCCTTTTGAAATCATTTCTATTCAAAAATGTAATTTAATATATCTATTATATTAGAAACTATTGTACGAGTCGTATAACTTCCCTTTATAAATTGAATATTTATTATAATGAAATTAATATATATCTCTTTATTCATATCTATTACATGGCATCCTCTCTGCTATTTAATTGATTAAATGAGATTGATTATTTTTTATGGAAATTATGGAAAATTATTACAGATATTTTAAAAATCATGCATTTGGATATGAAATACTTCTAATTCGTAAACTATTTTCAAACTCTTTAATTTGCATATTAATATTACAAAAAATATGCAATTCTATTTCATCAGAGTTAATTTATAGGATTAGTATGCATTATTCAAATAATAATCAAAAATTCTCATTATTGTCAGTCATACTATTAATTTTTACTCCTGCATCTGTATTTTTTAATTCATTATATAAAAAAGCTTATTTTACATTTCTTGTATTATTAGCAATATATTTATAAATAAAACAAAAACCTTATTTGAATTCATTTATTTTTACATAATCAATTTATCTAAGATCTAATGGTACGTTTTTCATTCTTTTTCTGGTTATCCTTTTCTAATTAAGGTAATCAATTTACTTAAATATTACAAATTCAAATAAGTATTTACAACCATTATAGGAGCAATTCCTATTGCTATTATTTACTTGATAAGTATTTCTATAATGTTTTATTTGCCAAATAGAAATTAAGGATTTTGGTTATACAAATGGATAATTATAATAGATATTGAAGATTCATTATCTATTATAATTATTCAATTATTATGAGATTTGATCACTATACAATTAAGAAAGATATTCAAGGAGTTTCAATAATGTTACCTACAATAACTTTGTTTATAATTTCAACTTTCATAGCCCATGTAAATTGTAGTACTAGATTCTTCAGTACTCAAATTCCATTGTATTGTTGTTTAGCTGATCTTCTATAAAAAGAATAGTAAATTTAATAAATGGGTATTATTTTATATATTGTAATTCAATTTGGGAGGATTGGTTCTTTTTACAAATTATTTGCTTTGGGCTTGATTTATATTTCCTTATCTTATAATTTAAAATTTAATTTATATTATTTTAATTAATATTTAAACTTAAATATTCCAAAAATTTAAAGAGATTCTTTTTTTCTATTTTAATATTAGTAAATATTGAAAAAAATCAGATTATTAGAAAATTTAAATTAGTTTAAATTTGCCTATTCTTAAATATTCTAATTTTTTATAGAGTAACTTCCAAAAATAAAAATAATCCAAAAATTAGGTTTTCATATTAAACATATATGCAATTTTAATCATGGAAATTTGTAGTTATGAATATATTCATTCATTATATATAATAATTAGTGAAAAAAAGTTTAAATCAAATCTTAAAGCTTCACTTCAAATAAAGGATGATAGAATAGAAATTATTAGGTAGTAATTAATATTAAATTAAATTTTCATTTTTTTCTTCATAATTAGAGTATTTTAATATTTTTCAGAATGCAATTCCATATTCAATTGGAATTATAATTATTATTTTTCTTTTTGTAATCAGAAAATGAGAATTTTTTAATTCTCTGTTTGATTAATTATTGCACTGGGATTATAAATTGTTTTGGAATATAAATTGATAAATTTATTTGAACAGTTTAATTCAATTAAGAATTAAATATGATAAAAGTTAATTCGACTATCCATAAGAATCTTTTATTTTAGATGACAAAGAAAGGGATTATGAAATCAACAATTAAAATATTGAGAATTAATATAAATTGATCAGTTTTAAAATGTAAAATATTTAATTTTATTTTTATTTAAACACAAAAAAGGTATGACAGGAAAAAAACATAAATTGTAATTAATCAAATATCTGCTCCACAAAACATGCAAAGTAAATCAGAATCTTCTTTTTAATTTAATATAGCATCTTTGATAGCTGAAAATGGAATTTCTTCATGAGGTTCTTTTTCTACAACTTTAAATATTAATCTAGTATAATATTCACATAGCATATCCAAGAAATCATCACTATTTTAAATATACTTTGATAAACAAACTTTTGATAATTAAAAGATTTCATCCCAACATAATTATCCATTACCATCCTTATCTGATATTTGAATAAATAAATCTAACTTTTAAACCAATGTTTTTGCTCTAATACTGACCATCAATTTAAGAAATTCATTCCAATTTAAAAAACCACTATAATTAAAATCAATTTTATTAAAGATTTCCTAAGCTAAGTATTCACTTTGCATGAAAATCTAATAAATTCCCATTCTATATGTATTATAATCAACTCCATCATCCACATTATAATATCTATAACGCTAAGAAGTAATTTATTATAGAGCACAATAAAGTATATAAGTATTATGTAATTCATATCTAGAGAAATTAGTTTCAGACAATATTTTAGGAATTGCTTAAATAAACATTTCTTTGTTAATTTTTAATAATTTATGTAGACTTCCTTTGTTTGTAATTAATTCTCTAATATTTTACTGGATATGATTAATAGTTTAAGGTTATTCTTCTTCATCATCATTATTAAAATTGACTTCTGGTCCATCTTCTCTTGAGTAACCATTACTTTTATTTAAGAATTTCTTGAGTAGAGGTTCTAACAATTTGGCAGCTTCAGATATTTAACTTATTTATTTAAAAAATATTTAATACTTTTCAATTGTTTATTGACTAGAAACACTATCAATATGAACAGCCATTAAATCTTCACTAGAGTTTTCTTCTTCTGGTTTGAACTTGATCTTTTTCAATTCTTATTCATACCATCCCTCAATTTTTTCTAATTTTTCAATTTTAGGATTTTTGATAATATATTCATCATTCATATATTATTATAGGTAATTTTTTTATTTGACAGCATTACAAGGCTAGAACATTTTATTGATTATTGGTTTAAAATTTTTGTTTCGTTTAATTTCTTTATATGAATGCTTGAGTTCTTTAGAATTCATAAATTATTAATTAACTTCTATTTCTTCAGGTACTTTATCTACTTGATACTCATCATCAATAGATTAATAATTTTAATGAACCAATGTATGAATTATACTATCAATCTATTAAGAATAATCTGGTTAATTTTTTTTAGTTGTTTCTTCACAATTGTAAAGGGCACAACAATTTTCGAGATAGAGTAATTATGGATTAAAAATCTATTTATAAACCGTAGAAGTTGAATAAATTAGAACACTCTGTTTTGGTGGAATATCTAAATGTGAATAAACAGGAGTTCCATCTTTCAAATAGAAGTATATTTTTTTGGAATTAATCTTAAGTCTATAAATAAAATTGAACAAAAAACCTGTTTTTGACAACTGAAGTGAATTCTTCAAAAACTTATTTATCCTTATTAGAATGATCAGGTACATACATGAATATATATTGCAACGAATTAGTATTTACATATAATTGATTTACAATTACAATTTGTCGCATTCTTAAAATAGTGATGACAACTACCCTGGTTATTTTGTAAAAAAACGATCTCTGGTAGATATTTATTCCATAGTAATGGAAGAACGTTTGGCTCTTTATGAAGTTACAATGGATCTTTAACAAACATTTTCTTGTAAACGAAAGCGTTAGAAACTTTTCATGAGGTTGTTTTCAATAGAATCTTGATTTAACTTCAATCTTTTGCCATGAAATTCAATTTTTTCTTAATATTTAGTTTCTTCAATAGTTAGCGGCTTGATTTCTTATCTACTTTCAAAATGTTTAGTAATAAGAAATGATGGTGGTGTATCTCTTGAAGAGCTTTCTCTATTTCTAAAAAAGAGTTTTTAGACCTAGATTTCTTCTTATGGGTTGTTCTATTTTCTATAATGTTAATATGAGGATTTGCATTGTTTGTTAATGATATCAGATGAAGACTTATTTGATTTGATAGTGCTTTCTAATTAGGACTTCATGATTTTTCTAACTAAAGGCTATGATTGAAATTCTTTAATAGGTGTTACAGAAGGTAGCATATATATATAATAATTTTATTATTATTTTTGTTACATATAGAAACCAAAGTATCAGTGATGTTTTCTAAAGAATTTGATATTGTAATAAATGCCTAATTATTGTTGATCAGATTTGGTTTCATTACGTTATCTTTCAAAAAGATATACCTAAGAAAAACTAGTATTTGGTTTATCCATTCTATTGATTTATTAATAATTGTAAATTATTAGTTTAGCCAATTCTTCATCTGAGATAGTATTATCATTCTTTTTAGCCATAGAAATGAAATCCATAGCTAATTATTATGAATATTTGATATGTTAAACATCATGAGTTGCTTTAGTTATCCATTCAAATTAATGTTTTTCTGGATGGAATTGATAACCATAGATAGGAAATTCTCTGGCTTCACAAATGGCAACATATTTTAAATCAATTCCATCTCTACTATAAGCAATTATTTTAAAGAAAGCTCCTAAAGAATAGGCCTTCTCATATGTTTATTATATAACTCCCCAATTATGAGAATAATATGGTCCATCTATAATAATAATAAAAGTAATAATTACCTATATTCTTTAGATAATCTAAAGTAATTGTATCAATTGATTTTAAAACAAAAGAATCTTCATCTGGAACAATTTCAAGTAATCTCTACTTTCCTAAATCATCTGTCATTCTAGTTAAGACTTCATAATATGATGAAGCAATATAATTAATCAATTAAAAACCTTGACATATACCTAATAGAGGATAGAATTTTCCAGATTTATTGAATTATATAACTTTTTAGAATATAAATGATGCAGTATCAGTAAATTTATTAAAAGTGAATCCTGGTTGAGTATTATTTAAATATAAATCTACATCACCTCCAGTAAAGAGGACTCCATTAATAGAATTAAGAATGACAGTAATTTCATCATAAGAACTATCCCAATGAATAGGTATAACTCTTGCTCCAGCTTATTCAATCCATTTCACATAACTGGAAGGAAAATATGAATAGAGTGATTTGTCATAATCTTTGAGATCTGATGGATTAGTTAAAATTCCAATAGTAGGTTTACTAGTAGATAGTACAGATGATAACAGCAATGATGTAATGATAATTTTTAACATTATAATATTATATTTATTTATTTAATATTTATGATTTAAATCAAATATTGTATACGTCGTAACCATGCAAGAAACGTGATCCTGGAATATCAAAGTAAGGATAGGGGTCCTTAGTTGCTCTTGTATATTGATGAGCAGATCTTTTCTTAAATGGAACCCTATATTCTTTATAAATTATTATACCACACATCTTTTTGGAAATAAATATCAGTAATCTATTTGATATAATCAGATCCATGATCAGCAAATAATTCTTCAATCAATATGTTCCTCTTATCTTCTGCTGCTAAATATCTAATATCTTGCATAGCTTAATAAAATGGCATAGATTTTCTCTACATCTTTTTCAACTCTAATTCTTTTCGTCTATTTTATTTAGCCATTCAACCGTACCTAAATTATCTCCTCACTTCCACTATATGCATTATCCCCCAAACTTAAAATAAAACACCTATTGCTATGATTATTTTCCCTTTTCTTCCTGGGATTCTCCTCTTCTCTGGAAATAACTTTGTTCTTAATTCAGATGTGTCACCTATCGCTAAATGAAGAGGAGAATTTGCTTAATCATATCTTCTCATAAACTAAGGCTTAAATAAATTAGCCTATCTAAACATTTTTAACATTATATTAAATAATATACAAAAAATCATAATTATGCAGGTTTTTTACAAAAATTTGATCTTTAAAAATTTCGAAATCTATTCCCTATTGGTGAATCTGTTATCGTATTCAATTAATTCTGAGGTTCAGTCACCAACTTATAACTACTTTTATTCACATTTTTCATTATTCTTCTATTCTTCAATTATGTTTCCTACATTTAATCAAATTATTGTACCTTTTATAAACAATTTTAATTCTTTACCAATTTCAATTTATTCATCATCTCCTAAGGATTCATTGAATTACTTTTTCTTAATTATTTTTTTACAAAACTTGGTTTGTTTACATGTACTATTGTCTCAGGTATCATATCTGTTGTATTTCTACTACTATCTCCAAAAAAAGAATTATTAGAACTATCATTTTTATTAAATCTAGTCTAAGATTTCATCATTAATGGACGTATTCTAAATTTATTTGAAGACATTGAAATTTCTGATCCTATTATTGATACATTATCATTTGGAGATCCAGCTTCATTTATTTCATCTGTCTATATATCATATTATCTTTTATGTAAATATTTCAGAAAGACAAACATCTTAATAAACTTAGCTATTTTTTATTCTTTTTTGACTTAAAATTAAATTATTTCATTCAATGTGAATGGTATTGATATATCGCCTTTGCCTATAATCCAAGGATGTTCTAAACATTAATCAGCTGTTAAACGATGTTCTGGTAAATATGCTATTGTTCTTTCTAAAAAATTCTTTGCATTTTAATCTTCTTTCATTTTAAGGTTCAGTGAAAAATTTTTAATTTTCTCAACATATATGATCTTGCTATCGCCATTTTCATAAAATGGATGTTCTCCATTATGTAACATATTATAAACTACTATCCCTAAAGCCCAAATATCTACTGACTTAACTCATATATATTTATATATACTCTTGTATAATGAACTTTCTTTATCAATTCAGGTGCTTAGTACAACAATGTCCCACAATTCTTACTCATTAAGCCATCTTCTATTCTATTAACTTATGTTGATAAACCAAAATCGATCAGAATCACTCCTAATTCTCCTCCAGACTTACTTATAAGAATATTCTCTGGTTTTATGTCTCTGTGAACTATGTTTTTTTAATGTAAATAACTCAAAGCTTTTAAAATCTGTTTTGTTATTGGAATCACTTCATTTTACTATAGTTTAGGTATATAATTTTCTAATGTTACACCATCTACCTAATTCATAACTATGTAGAACTTTTGCTATGTCTCAAGAAACTTAGGATAAGTTATAGAATAATTAATATACTCCCAATATCTTAATTATATTTCGATGGAATAGAGTTTAAAGTGTTATTGCTTCCTGACGTATAGCATCCTCCTATTCCTTACTTTTGAACAAATTTTTTTCAACTACCTTAATGGCAACATTGGTTCTCATAACCTTATCAAAAGCAGAAATAACTGTTGCAAATGCTCCTTTTCCTAAAATTTACTTTGATTCATATCTATTTAATTCATGTAGGTAATCACTTTCATCAATCATTACCTGTTTAAGTAATTAAGACATTTTAAATTATAATTAAATGATATATAAGCGATTATCAAATCTATACAGTATATATTTTAATTCAATCATTTTAAGACTTTTTTTAAATAGGAGGTTTATTAGTTCTCACCCTCTAACTGGCTAAGAATTCTTATTGTGTAAGTATATTCTAACCTCTGGATACATGAGTTGTTCTTTTTAACTAATATTGTATTTCAAATTTTACTTACTTATTGAAGAGTTGATTTAGTATTCTATGATTATTTATTTTCTATGATACCCGATTTTTATAGAATGGATGATTGATTTAATGAATTATCAGCTGTTGTATTAGTTGTTTAAACAGACTTAACACTTCTATCCAATGATCTAGGGTAATGAGGAAATAAAAATTTGGAAGTTTCTTTTTGCTATTACAATTTTTACATTTAATCACAAGAAGTTCTTTCTCTTCTTTAGGTTTTGAGTGTAATTGTTTAGATTTTGAATTAAGAAACTTTATTAGAACCAATCGATGCACTATCAACATTTGATCCATGAAGAGCTTCTTATTTGAATGATTTAAACTTTTCATTAGATTATTATTTAATCTTAGGTATTCTTATTTAACTATTAGGTTGTTGAGGTGTTGAATAATGTCTAAATTAATTTACGTTAGGACACAAATCTTTAAGTTATTGAAGAAATTAAATAGCTTAAATTAGTGACTTAATTTTGTTAAAATTACAATGACTTTTAAGTGTTTCAATAAAAGTAAAAGGCTCAGATGAATCTTCTTTACCAGTAATCCAAGGATGTTCTAGACATTAAATAATATTGAGTCTATTTTCTGGTAAATAGGCAACTGTTCTAATTAAGAAATTAATAGAATTATTATTAATTCCAGGTTACCAATTCCATTTCATCCATTATATATTTTCACAATATGATTCTTTATCATCAAATTACTAATAAAAGGGATGTTTGCCTTAAGTTAAGAGATTGAAAACTACTATGCCCATAGCCCATATATCCACGCTCTTACAATTTAAGAATTTGATTATACTCTATTATATTTCTTTTTCTATATCATTTCTGGAGCCATGTACAAAAAAGTTCCACAATTATCACTCATAATCCCAGAACCTTCCATATAAGTCAATTAAGTTGAAAGTCCAAAATCAATAAGAGTTAAATGCACATCCTCTCCCATTTAAGATATCATAATATTCTCTAAAAATCAATTATACTCAACTTACCTGGCTTAATGTCTCTATGAATTATATCCTTAGAATGCAAATATTCGATTGCTTGTAATAACTACTTCACAATACTCAAAATTATCTAATCATCTAACTTTCTTTATTAGAACTATTCCAATGTAACTCCAGTAATTAGATCCATCATTATAAACAATTTACTTTTGGTTTCTTTACTCTAAAATAACACAAAGCAATCATACAAATGTAACTCTTACAATATTTTAATGATTCAATTAATTTAATAATTGAGCTTCCTTTCTTATCACCTCTAATTGTAAATTATTGAAATTATATTTATCAATAATCTTAAGAGCTGCCTTCTTATTTGTCATCAAATTTTGTATCTCTATTACTGTTGAAAATGCTCCTCTTCCTAGAATTCTTAAAGGTTTGCAATATTGAGTGATTAAATTTGATTGTTTCTCATCCTAATCGATTAATAACTCGTTTAATTTATTCATTAATTATTATATGAATCATTTATTCAGTTTAATATACTGTTTACTCTATGGAATAAGCTCATTCTCTTTTGCTTTGACAGTTAAATATTTATCAATCACTTTCCAATCCCAAATGATCTTCATGGTAATATATAGCTAATAAATTAAGTTACTTTTGTGTGAAAATATTTTAACTGTCCTCATGTGTCTTATCCTCAACAAACGTACTCATTTCTCAAAAGAAACCTTTTTGTTTTCTCTTCTTTATGCTATTTAAACCTATACTGGAATTAGAGGATTATAAATCATTAACATTTCACTCTACACTTCATTAAGAAGAACACTCATACTTTTTGTGTTTTTAATGTCGAAAAAATATTCTATAACTACTTTCATTCCAGTCTTTTTAATTACTTTTGGAGCTATTCTCTCAGGTACTTTAATCTAATTTTCTTAGGCATCCAACATTTTGATCAAAATATCCAAGGTTATATCTTTATTTTATTTAATAATCTTTTTAATGCATTAGCTTTAAATAAATCTAAATAATTGAATACTGATAAATTTATTCATCCATTAGAATTAACTTACTAAAATGCATATAACTAAATACCATTTTTAATTTTAGGAATTATCACAACATCAGAAATTAATAATTTTATTAATCTCATTAATTAATATTAATATTTTCTTCTAATATTTATTTTATCATCTTTTATGGGAGTCATTCTTTGCTATTTTACAAACTTATGTACTATGTATAATTCTCCAACAGCTATTGCTATCACTAACAATCTTAAAGATTTAGTAATGACTTCTTACTCCTTCTTTTACCTAAATGAAGAATATAATACTTAAATTCTTATTGGAATCCTCCTTAGCTTCTTAGGATCAATTATTTATTCAACCCAAAAGATTCTTGATTATAATTATCAAAATTAGATAAATAAAGTCAAAAATAATACAGCCAATAAAACTATTAAATAAAATTGAACTTATATTTAAAATTTTTATCTCATCATAAAAGTTATTTTCTAATTCTAAAAACCTATTAAATTTTTATATCATTCACAAATTAGACTACCACTAATATGAATTTTATATTTTTTGATTTGCAAGTTAATTAAAAACCGAAATTTTTATTTTTAAAAATTTTTCAGTAATTTGATGATCATTGAATTTTTTTATCTAAGCTAATATTTTATCATCTAGTTGATTAAATGATTCTAAAAGGCTTTAGAAATCTATAAAAGGCATTAATTTTATAATTTAAATGTCTGATCAAGCATTCATAAAGATTATATATATATTTTCTTAGAATATTTTATTATTAAAGTTTTATAATAAATCTCTCTTAATAATTTTTTTATTGATATTTTTATTAAAAATATTTTTAAAAAATTAAAAATTTAGTGATAGAATTTGGAAATAATATATCCTGTTATTTTCACAAAATCCTTCCAAAGTAGAAAATAATAATTATATATATTTCATACTTTACAGATATTCATTTATATAACCTAATTTTATTCATAATTGAGTTTTCAAATGGTATTGCATAAGAAATACAATTTTTTTTTTTAATTCTCTCTAAAAATAAATGATAATATTTATTGCATTATATTACCCTTATATCCTACATATTCTCTTCAAATAAATATTTCTAGGAAAATCCAAAAAAATTTCTCTTAAAAAAAAATAATATGTAATTGCTTAAAAATTTTAAAAGTACAAAATATATTCAATAAAAGCTTCATAAATTATTCTATTTTAATAATTTAGATGGATAATTAAATCATATAAAAATGAAAGCGCTTAAATATTATATTAAAAGGATTAAGCTTGTGCTTAATTCTTTATTTGTGTATAAATTTAAATAATCTTATAAGAGGAAAAATTATATAAGGGAATTCGGACTATGAATTTTTTTCTTTATTAATCATGAAATAAGAACCTATTAATTAATATAGAAATAATTTTTTATATAAAATTATGCTTTCAACTAGCTTAATTCCAGATTCAATAAAATCTCAGCATTCTGAATTAGAGAAATAGCAATATTGGTAAAATTTAGGAAATGATTAAAATATTGCTCTTTTTTGCTCTATCATACATTACTTCCTAAACTAGAAAAATTATAAACCAATTTAAAAATTTCTGAATATAAATGATAAAGACTTAAAGGAAGATTTTCGTTAAATACATTAATTAATTATTCAAAGTTTAGAAGTAAGGAATCCAATTTAATAAGTTTTTGATTCATTATCCCAAAATAAAAAAAATATTATTTAAATTGGATAATTTTTAGACGAACTCTGTAAAATCCATCTTCTAAAAAGATACAATAAGCCAAATTTGAAAGACTTGGCAATTTTTTTATAAATAAAAATCATCTTTTTGCATAATAGTGAAAAATATGGATCAGGAAAAGATGAAATTTTACTTATTTAAAACCTTGATAACATTTATTTTATTGTTCCTTCTCCTTAACTTTAAAATATACCTCAAAGTTTATGTAATACGTGTAATTAAACTTAAAATTGTCTAAAAATCAATTGTCAGCATGATGTATGTCTAAATTGTATTTAAACTTCAAAAAAAAAAATTTAAGAAGATTTTTTTGAATGTAGTTGTGGGTAGATAGTTTTGAAAAATAATTTTTTGGAAGATGCTATTCAAGAGATTAAAAATATTTAATAAATAAATGAATATATTTAATTAATAAAAGAATATTATGAGAATATCACAGAAGAAGATTAAATGATAAGAGAATTGGAAATATTAAAAAATCTTACTACAATTAAGTAGTAAAAATATATTGAGCACAAAGAAATCAAGAACACTGAAAATCAAAATATTTAAAATTAAAATGAATTTTATATCTCTCCAGAGATTCGTAAGTAATCTAATTAAAAAAATAATTAGTAAGAATTATCAATGAAATCAATTGAACATTATGCTAAGTAATTTATATTAATATATAATAGTAATGTTTAAACTATTTAACATCATTTTTTTAGTTCATATGAAAGTAGAGATGATCTAAATTTGAATAGACAAGTAAAATAATATACAAGATCTCAAAAAGCATTAGATTATTTTTAAGAGGAGAAATCATAACCTTTTGATTTAATAAAGGGAATTGAAAATTAAAATTTAGAATAATCACAATAATTTAAAGAATAAGGTTATACATTTTAAAGGTGTACTTATTGTTAATGCCCTTTTGATAATTTCAATATAAAATAAGACATAGGTTGTCAATAACATGCAGTAGGGGTTTGTTGTTTATATACAAATTATAGAGAATGCCCTTAATGTGAAAAAACTAATGAAAAATTAAAATTTTAGAAGATAAATTAATTATAAGCGAAATAATATTAAAATTATGTGTCTGAAAAAATTTGTATATCTAATTCAATTCATATGAATTATGGACATTATCCTAGTTAAAGATAAGATAATCAAATGAGACCATAACCATAAAGTTCTCATTTAAACCCAAAGTTATTATAATAATAATCCAAAATTAATTATGAAAAAAACCTAAGAATTTTAAGAGCAGAAGGGAATAATAATAACTTAGAAGCTATGCAAAAATAATTGAATTATTAATAGAAATACTATTATGAACATAATCAAAGAATTTTATTTTAAGATGGGAATTGTATAGAAGATTTTAGAAATAATATATATTTACAGAACAAACAAAATTATCACCTTCAAGAACATAAAAAATTACAATGAAATTAATTAATAATTATTTATAAATTCTTATTTATTCTTTTAATGGAAGTTAGGAAGAGTAAAATAAAAAATTATTATTCTTAATTAACACTAATCGATTTAAGAAACTTATTAGTAAATGAAATAATTTAATTTAACTTATAGAATTAATTTTCACCAGCTAATTGTTAACTTAGCTTAGGTGACCCGACTCCATTTATTTAAAATTTAAAATTTTCTTGCTTGACTTATTATTTTTTTTAATTCAGGATAACGTTATAAAGGTTTCTTTAAATCAGTTAAAATAGTACTCCAAGGATAGGCTCCATAAATTAGAAGTAATTTAACAATTTCTTTTTAATTTTCTGAAATCGAAATACTTAATGGAGTTCGATTCATAACATCAATAGCATCAAAATCTGCATGATATTATAATAATATTTCAACTATTTCTATATAGCCATTTTTGCATGCCCAATGAAGTGCTGTCATATTATAATAGTCAAACTGAAACACCAAAAAAGGTTGAATCAATAAAAAACTTTTAATTTAATCGATATTATTATTTTTTGAGGCCTAAATAAATTCTTTTGAATTTTAGGTTGCAAATGCAGTTTTCTAAAATATTTAATATTATAAAATCTCAGGTATTGTGAGACCAAGTAATTTTATTTTCTTAAGAGATCGCATCAATAAGTTTATTTTTCTATTATTTTTCATTTTATTTGTGCTTGGAAAACATTTAGAAATTGCATTATTCAATACTGGAGTAGATTTAACTGATAACTCTTGAAATCTCAAATTAAACTTCTCAAAACGCATTTCTTAATTGGGAAATTGAATTTTTTAGTTTCTCTAAACATTTTATGATTATAGATTTCTTATTTTCGAATGTTACAGCTCTGATTAGGTTTCTAAATTTTATTAAGCAGTTTTTGGTTTTTTTTTATCCAAAAAAAATCCATTATTTGTTAAATAAGGTTATGTTATAAATTTATTCTGATTTTGATTATTTTTTGAGGGGGGACTTTGTTTTGTTTAAATAACTTCTATATTTTAAAAATCTTCAGTATTATAATGAACCAAATGTTTAAGAGAGTGTTTTCTTAAAAATTCTTTAATTTGTGTATCGGTTGGAATTTTGATGTTTTCTTTTTTAAGCAATGATACCATCTTATTTGGAGGCAATGCAAAATATTTATAATCGTAATCTATTTGGTTGATTCATTGTACCTTAAACAGCCAAGCGATTTTTGAGTTCAGGAAACCAAGGCTTGACTGTATTTCTAATACCTCTATTTGGAGTGGTTTTTTTATTGATTACCCTTTTTTAATAATCTTATTCATGCATTTTACTAGTATTAAATTATAATATAAATTTATTCATCGTTATCAAAGATCTTAATCATTCTTTTTCGAAATCATCTTCATATCAATGTTTCTTTAAATAGTAAATTTTATCAAGCATAGCTGTTTCCTCTATATTGATATACTCATCTTTATTCATAACACCATTTTACTTTAACAATTTATTAATTTTATTCAGTTATTTCATTTTCTTTAACTGAAAACCTCTTTTAATGGCAAATCATATTTCTTATTGGATATTATGTCTTTCAAAAAGGAATCACATATTTAATAATATTTTTCTTTTTTGCTAATCTTTCTTATTCTTCTTTTTTAATTTATTCTTGCTTTTCAGCTTTCTTGATTCTTTCTTTTTCTAATAATTATGCAACTATTTTCCCATTTTTAGTAGAAGGTGGTTATTTGGCAGATTTAATGCTTTATTCTTTTTTTATTTGCTCTTCTATTTTATCTTCTTTAATTGTTTGATTTTCTCTATCTAGAAATGTTCTATCAATACTTTTATGAGATTCTTACAAATAGAAAGGCTAAGGTTGAGTTGTTCTCATTTATAACTTTTCACGATTTAATTAATCCTAAAAAGATGAATGAAATTTTCAAAATCTGGAATAGATTTACCTTTATAAGAAATTTAAGTGTTCATATATTTTGCATTTATTATCTATATTCATCTAACATATTCTCTAATTCTTAAGAAGTAAGTCTTTATGAACTTATTTTTTAATAAATAACATAGTTTAGGTGGTAAATAATATAATGATCTATTTACTTTCTCTGATATCATTTATTTAGAAATTTAAAGAGGATTTCCACTATGATCATTGAATTGAACAGAGACATTCATTATCAGGCATAATTCCAAGTTAGTTAAATAGCTCATCTTTTTTTGGAAGGTCATTATTAAGTGGTTATTGTTAGTATTTCTTTTCTTTTTATATATTTAACAAGAATCGACCTGAAACAAATGTTTGTTTTTGTACAATTAATTTTAATTAAAAATGACCACAGCATAAAAGATTGCTGAAATTGAGACAGAAATGATGAGGACTTAAAAAAATAAGGCCACATCATATCATTTAGGTTTATTGAAGGCTAAACTTGCTAAATTGAAGAGAGAAATGATTGATTCTTCTTCAAAAAAGGGAGGTGGAACATAAGAGGGATTTGAAGTTTCTAAAAGTGGAGATTCTCGTATAGGTATGATAGGATTTCCTTCTGTGGGTAAAAGTACATTACTTACAAAACTTACAGGAGTATTTTCAAAAATTGCAGCTTATGAATTTACAACACTTACATGCATTCCTGGAGTAAAACATTATTAATATGTTAATAGGTGTTACAACATAAAGGTGCAAAAATACAATTACTTGATTTGCCAGGAATTATAGAGGGTGCAAAAGATGGGAAAGGTCGTGGTAAATAGGTTATAGCAGTTGCTCGTACTTGTAATTTAATTTTAATTGTGTTGGATGCCACAAGACCTATGGTTCATAAAAAAATCATTGAGAGAGAACTAGAAGGATTTGGGATAAGATTAAATAAATAACCACCATAAATAGAATTCAAGAAAAGAGATAAAGGTGGTATAACAATATCTAGAACACATGATGCTCCAAGATTAGATGAGGAAACAATAAAAGTATATATTAATTTATATAAATTTATTATAGGCTATCTTACGTGAATATAAGATTAATAATTGTGATATTAATCTGAAATGTGATGCTACTGATGAAGACTTAATTGATATTATTGAAGGTAATCGAAAATACATTCCTTGTCTTTATGTAATGAATAAGATTGATGATATAACTTTGGAAGAATTAAATGTTCTAGATAAGATTCCACATTATGTACCTATCTCTGCCTTTTTGGAATGGAATTTGGATGAATTGGTTGAAAGAATATGGGATTATTTGGATCTTATCCGTATTTATACTAAACCTAAAGGATTAGAACCAGGTAAGAATTTATTAACATTTTAATAGATTACAATGCACCTGTAATATTGTAAAGAAAGTTTTCAACAATAACAGATTTTTGTAATAAGTTACATAAAAACATGATTAAGGACTTTAGATATGCATTGGTTTGGGGAGCTAGTGTGAAATATAATCCATAGAAAGTAGGAAAGGATCATTAATTATTGGATGAAGATATTGTTTAAATTGTTAAAAAAATCTGAAGTTCATAATAAATTTATATATTTTATAAAATAAACTTAAATTTGAGAATGTGACGATCATCTATATTATTATATATTATGTAATTTAGCAGTAGTATTTAAACATTTTAAGAATTTCTATAAGGAAATAGATAAAATAGATGAAAGAGATTGAAAATAAAATTAGAATACTTCCTCAGTCAAATATACAATATATCTTTTTAGAAATTTGAATATCTTGAGGAATACAATATCAGATGTATGTATATATATATTATTTATTTAAATGTTGTTCATTAACTTTTTGGTAGAACACTATCTTTATATAAGATTCCTCTGATGAAATGATTTTCATTGTCAACATAAACATCAGTTGTCAATTCTGTACTTGGTGGGACTGGATCAACTTTAGCTTATTCAACAGCAATATCAATTTCATTTTGAGTAGAATTATCAATTTCCTATATATAAATTAATTATGATGTACTTCTAATTGATGTTCATCAGCAACCTTATTTTCAAGAATGATATTTTTGACATAATTAATACAATCTCTAGTTTTTCTCTATTACTAAACTTCTTCTCTGGTTCTATATGTAACACCAGGATCACTCATTGAATGTCCATGATATCTATATGTCATAGCTTCAATAAATATTGGTCCTTTTTCAAGACAATGTTTTTTAGCAAATTTGAGTGTTTCTCTAACTTAAAATACATTATTTCCATCAATCTAAAAATGTAAAAATAGTGAATACTTATATTCCTGGAATAACATCTCCTCTTGTGTAAAATTTAGTATTAGCACTAGCTCTGTCTATTGATGTTCCCATACCAAATAAATTATTTTCAATAAAATATATTGCTGGTAAATGCCATAATTGTGCCATATTAGCAGCTTCATATAATTATCCTTAATTAGCTGCTCCATCTCCAAACATTATCAAAGTTACATTAGGTTTTTTCAAATACTTTTATGCAAATGCCAATCCTGTACCTAATGGAATTTAAGCACCAACAATTCCATGACCTCCATAAAAATTTGTGGCTTTTTTATAATAATGCATAGATCCTCCCTTACCCTTTGTACTACCTGTTTATTTTGCCATCATTTCAGCTATTATTTGATGTGGTGTATCTCCTCTCAGTAATGCTATACAATGATCTCTATATGCTGTTATTACACAATCATCATATGTCAATCCTGCATGCAATCCTTCATATATTGATTCTTGACCATCTGCCAAATGTAAAAATCCTATAATATTTATATATATTCTATCTACCTCTTATTAATCTCTATTTATATAGATTATCACATGCAATTTCCATACGTCTTTATAATTACATACTCTTATAATAAGCAAGCAATTCAGATGATGTTGTTGTAGCTGTCTTTGGAAGCTACTACAATTCTAAATGATGCACTTTAAATGAAGGCTATTATGTATTTAATCAATTTTACTAATTTCACAGAAATGCTTGAAAAACATGACCTAGAGATTCTGAAAATCATTAATCAATATTTTTAAATATATTTATATATTTATGAATATCCATTATTTTATTAAATACACTTATTTAGTGTGTAATAATTTCACTTATCTCTTACATTTTGTGTCCTATTTATAACTTTCATTCTATTAGAAATTTTGGTCACTTTACTTGTATTTTCGAATTGGTTATTATTTAATAAATATAATTATAATTAATGAACAATTACTAAACAATTAATACACATATTCATCATTAAGTTAATTTAATTAATTATTTCTAATCAAAATAATAATGTTATTATTATAATATTTTCTCCTTTCAAAATAACAAATAATCATTTATGCCTTATATAATGCTTAAATTAAAAATGGATATAGTTTAATTAATTTGATTAAAAATTGAGATGGATTAGCATTTACTAACTACATCTTGTAGTGAAGATGATGATGACAAAAACACTTTAAAATAAGTCTAACTTGTTGTCTTTCCAAAAAGGTTTCTTAATCCCCTATCAACCTTTAGAATGAATGGAGTAATATTCCTTTTTTACTCTTTATCTATAGGATTTTCATCTCTATTCTGATGCCAAAAATATCGTCTTCAATAATAATCTTAAATTAGGAGTTAGCAGCTAAAATCCATACAAAAAAGTCTCTAAAGTAATAATCGACAAGGGAAGACTTGTTATTTAGTATACCTAATTAGACTTTTCAATAACTCCATGGGAATACGTTGTTAAAAAATTGGATAGTTATGGCGATGCAAATATTCATGAACTGAGTTAATACATTTAAAAATACATTGAATCTCTTAAAAATGGTCTTTAATAAGTTCACGGAACTTTCGAAGTATGTTTATAAACATAACATATGTTTAGAATCAGATAACAAACTATAGAGCTTCAGGACTTTATTAATATAAATATATCAAAGATCTCGACCAGCTTTTTATCTCACAAGTCGAATATGATATAAGCCTAATTGAAGAACTTGGCTTTAATGTATCGAAATTCATTGATTCTTGTCTTAAATACGGAATTCCAGAGTAATTATTTAATTTGAATTCTTTCCAGGATTTCTCTCAAATACGGAAGTACAAATTAAGAATATTACAAAAACATAATGGAATTTGCCAAACCATTAGCACATCCATAACAGACTCATGAATATTATTTATATTCTCATCTATATCCAGAGGTATTAATTAATTTATATATATGAAAAGGGATTAAAGACTGATGTATCTTTCTAAGTCGAACACTTAAATAGCTCAACACAAGAAGAACAACTTATCAACTTTCATATTTATTACAATTATTAACCACAATAAAATCCCATCTCTTTCAATCATAATGATAAAAAAACAAAACAACGCAATTGCATTTCACATTACTATTAACTTTAAGAGAATCAATTTCTAAGATGTGGATATAAAAAAGTCAAATTCTGAACATTAATTATTTCTAACGATATTCCATATTATATATTATTATTAAAAATTATTTTAATTATTAACTGTACATTCCTATACCTTCAAAAATTATTTATTTCAACCTGTAACTGTCAACAAAATAAATATAGATTCTCCATTTCATCTTTCTCATTTAAACATTTTTAAATTAACTGATTCACCCTGGAATTTTCAACTATAAATCAAACAACAAAATCAATTAAGAATTTATTAATAATCTCAAAAAATGACAATATTTTTTATTTAAATTACATTTGTTTATTTCTTTTAAATTTTTTATAATAAAATTAGTATATTAATTTATTATTCATTTAGCATAAAAAACAACAAACTATTTTTATAATTACTATAATCTAATTTTCTCTCTTATAATACTTCTTTCAAATAATTCTTATTACATCTGTAATTAATATTAAATATCATTCATTGAAACATAATTACCATTACACATTTGAGGAAACAATTTATAAAACTCTGAATACCCTTAAGACAACAGATAAAAATTATTATAAATCAATTATGGATATTGATTTATGTTTCTGTCTAACTTATGAATTTCAAAATATCTAAATTATTTATTGTTAACTTAATACTATTTTTTTTGTTTTTCTCATTATACTAAAAAGCTCTTCAAATAAATTCATTGAATGACTCATATGAATAGCTCCTTTGACTTAAAATTCATATAAGCATAGACAGTCATATCAGGCTAAATCTGAATTATTTATTTCTTTAATCTAAATAATTCTTAAAATAATTACCAATGTTACTCCACTAATGTATTGAATTGAATTTTCTATTTAACATTCTAGAATCAAATCTTATTTCTATTCATCAATTATTTTGTTCCTAAATCTATTTTTAATTGTTCAATACATTAAATTATCCATATTAATATTTTGTTACTTTTTTCTTCATCTTAATTATTCGTCTTCTAAGCTTCTTCTAAACTGCATAACTTATCAAAATTATCTATTATTTATTCCTACTTCACAATTTTTCTACAGAAAAGCCCCATTTCAAAAGATTATTCATTTATTCTCTTATGTTTAATTTATTCTAAGATAAAACAGCAATACTTACAATTGACAATAAAAACTGCTTTTTTAAGTTAGGATTTCATATCTTAATTGGTTAAATATATGTCGATTGTCTATATTAAATTAAAGTTTTTTTTAATTTAAAACAAATAAAAATCTCGTAATTATCTTCAAGAGTAATTTAATTGAAATTATTTCATCCTGAGCAAATTATTTTTCGATTTAAAGCCTATTATTTAATTGTATCCATCTAAAATACTTTTGGATCAAGGAGTTATAACTTAAAAACAAAAAATTGTCAATTAATGCAAATTTATGTTTATTGTTATTTAATTTTAAACATTTTTTTCAATGATATTAAAAAATATGCGTTAAATCTAGACTTAAATATATATATAATTTTTCATATATGTCTAGATTAAATTATAATTTATTTGTGATTGTAACAAAAATGACAAAAAGATTAAATTTTTTATTTAAATTATTCTAGGTTATCTATTTTAAATAATTCTTGAATTTTTATATTCTTATACATTTTGAGTTTAAATGTGTATTATATTTAACTTAAAAGCAAATAATTTCATTATTGTGATTATTTTTAAATATATTTAATAATCTGAAAAGAATTAATTATTATAAGATATCCAAACATTACTCTTATATTATATGCTGAAAAATTGATGAAGTAACTAAAATTTTAATTATAATATCATTATTTTCTTTCTACATTGATAGAAGATTTATTAGTCTTTATAAAAATAGAATAAAGTTTAAGTTATTTTATTAATTAAATATTAAGTTATTAAGTATTTTTCTTCACACCTTAATTCAGTTAAAATTGAGGGTTATTATATATTAATAATTTTTTATTTTGGTTTCTTACATATATTTGTAATTTCCTACATATTTTTATGATTAAACAAAATATTATTGCAAAGAAAGAATTATTAATTACTTCAATATTTTAGTTTGTATTTGAAAATAGATAGAATGAGTGAAGGATTGGAGATAGAAAAATCTTAAAGTTATATTTCTTCGATTTTACAAAATTATTGAAATTTAGTTTGATTTTATTTTTAATAGTAAATATTTTAATATTTAAAGATATTATGTATAAATTAATTTAGAGCTGAAGAATTTGAGACTATCAAATGAAGGGTTGATAGAATTAATGAAAAAGAAGCTGATAAAATTTTAATATGTTTAGAAATGAATATTTGAAAGAATGAATAAATATTTCAAGAGATAAAGAAGATTTAAAAATTTAAAAAAAAAGTTTATTATAATAACTAATACTAAGATCATATTTAGTTAATTAATTATAATTTATAAATTCAAAATGTTGTGAATATTTAAATTTTGATAAAATTATTTTCTAGAATTTCTGGGATTCATATTAATTAATGTGAATGTATAATTGTGTTTGAAAGTAAAAATCAAAAATAGGTATAAAAATATATAATGAATAAAATCATATTTAGAATAAGGATATTAATTAATATTTAAGATTGATTGTTAAAATTATGATGGAATATAAGTAATTAGAAGAAGTGTTATAAATAATTTATATGATATAATTAATAATTATTATTGAAATTAGAAAATGAGTAAAATGGATATATGAGATTGTTATATATTCTTTAGATAGAAATGATGTTTGAAAATGAGAATATATTTTAAAAAAAGGAAAGAATAATACATAAAATAATTAAATTTATTTAATTTTTTAAGATATGAAACCCGCTTAAAATTCGTTAAATAATAAATAGAGTAGTGAATTCAAAGCATTAGTGGTATGAATAATGAATAAGAATAGAAATTGCTTGATGCAAAAGATTATAAAAAGGGTCTAAGAAATACTGAAAAATTATTGGAACAAGTACCTGATAATTGGGAAGTGGTATCTTTAAAGGCCATATTTATGTATTATAATGATGAACAACAAAAGGGATTAGAATTAGCTAAGCAAGCAGTGTTTAAGAATTTAGGATCAGACTTTTGTTGGCATATTTATGGTTTAATTTATAAGGCCTAAAAAAATTATATTGAGGCTGTAAAATGTTTTTTATAGGCAATAAAAAAAGGAGAAGAAAACATCTAATTAGAGAGAGATACAGCAAATTTGTAAATTCACACAAGGGATTTTGAAGGAAATGCCTAACTTAGACATAAGATATTGACAAAAAAATCAAACATGATTGTGAATTGGATAGCATTTATATTTTCTTAACATTTAATAGGAAATTATGAAATAGCATTTAAAGCAATAAATTCAGCTGAATAATTGATCTAGAAAGATTAATAGAATCCAATAAAGAAGGTTGAAATGAATGAATTTAAATTATATTAAATTTAATTAGCAATAGATGCAAAAGATTATTAGAAAGCTAAATAAAATATAATAACATTTAAAAAGTAATATATTTAATATATTCAAGTGATATTACAGATATGGTGGCTTATTATGAACTTTAATATGATTTATTTATGAAATTAGGATCAAATTAAGAAGCAGTAGAATCAGCAAAACATTTATTAGAATTATAACCATAAAATTGGAAATACTATGTACTGTTAAAAAAGGCAAATCCCTAATTTGATTTATCAGTTTATGATAACACATTAGTTTAAGGTTAATTATTAGCTGAATTGAATGGAGATAAATTTAGAGAAAGTTTTTTAAAGTTTATAGATCCATTTTTTTAGAAATCTCTTCCTTCATTATTTAGAGAGATAAAACATTTATATAGATAGAAAGAGAAATTGGATGTAATAAAAGAGGCTTTTGAATCATATTTAACATCTGGACCAATATAAAAATTATGGGCATTAATGCTTTTAGCTTAACATCATTATTAAATTAAATAATATGCAAAATCATTAGAATTGGTTGAAGAGGCAATAGCACATACACCAACATTACATGAATTATATTTAATTAAGGCAAAAGCATTGCATAAATAAGAAAAGTTTAAAGAAGCATATGAGGCTACAGATAGAGCTAGATAATTAGATTTAGCTGATAGATATTTGAATAATAAAACTATTAAGTATGCTTTAAGAGCTAATATGGTTTATTTATCATAAGAATTGTTGAGAATGTTCTTAAGAGATGGTTCAAATCCATATGAATTATAAATGATTTGGTTTGAATTGGGAGTTGGTAGAACATTTTTAAGATTGAATTATCTTGGACCAGCTTTAACTTAATTTTATTTGATCTTTAAACATTATCAAGAAATGTATGATGATTAATTAGATTTCTATTAATTTTCAATTAGAAAATATACTTTAAGATCTTTATTATAAATGTTTGATGCTATGGATAATAGATATAGTGCTAAATATTTTATTGAAACTGCAGGTTTAATGATTGAAGGTTTGAATAGATTAAAACTTAAATTATAAGATAATAATAAGGTAGAATAGAAAAAATTAACACCTAAAGAAAAGAAACAGTTATAAAAATTATAATAAAAATAAGAAGAAGAAAAATAACTTAGAGAATAATTCTCTATTGAAGGACATATTTATAGTATTGAATTATAAAAGAAATTTGATCTTTCTGGAGAATATCTTTTATCTAAATTAAAAACTGAATAAGATATTATTAAAATGTAAAATCAATTTGCTTAAGTTTTGATACATACCAATTATAATAATAAAGAAATTAATTTTTAAGCATTTAAACAGTTAGTCTCATTTTACATACAATAAAATAGACCACTTTTGTGTGTTAAATTACTTAATAAACTCAGAAATAATCAAACTGAAACAAATCAAATTGTCAATCATAAATATCAACTTATGATTATTTAATATTGTAAAATTTTATATTTATTTTTTAATAGTAAATTAATATAAGGGACCATTACTTTAATATATTCAAGAGTATTAATAAGATTTGAATAAATTTGATGCTGACTTTTGGAAATCTGTTGAGATCAAATCTCAATTAGATAAAACTATAAGTATTTAATTAATCATATAATTTAATTAGAATTGCATTGTGAACATATTTTGTAAAATAAACCATTTAATATTTAATTGGAATCCAATGAATTAGATTTCTTATAGGAATATCCTACTGCTAAAGTAAATAAATTTGTTATTATAGACAACAAATCCATTTTATACAAATGACCCTAATTTGGAATGGCAAAATAATTAGATTAGCTAATTCTAATCATCATAATCAACGTAATCAGTATCATAACAATAGTAATGAATGTGGAGTATATTATATATATAAATATATATAAATATATATAAAATAATTGTATAATTATATTCTTATCTTTATAAATAGGATAATGATCAGATATACACAATTAATTTAGTAAAATATAAGCTTATCATAAACCAATAAATGAATTTTCTAGAATATTAATTATTTTAATAATTTTTTATAAGAATGAAAAAAATGACATAAAGTAGAAAAAAGAGGCCATCGAAATATAGTATTGTGGATGACGAAAAAAGATCATAAATAGTGGAGAAAATATTTAAAGAAAACATGAAAATAAAGGAAGTAATACTTGAATATATAATTTAGGTGGCTTAAGAATTTTAAATTCCACTATCTACTGTCAAAGCAGTAAAATCAGTTTATCTAAAGGAAGGAAGAATTTAGAAGAAAAGAAAGAGGAACCGTTCTAAAAAGGTTATAACAACAGTTATTGTTGCACTTATTGACAAGTAAGTTAACATTGTAGCATCATGACTAACAGAAATAAGATCCCGAAAGATGCGAATGACATTTAAAAATTTACTAAAGTGACGTTTGGCCATGCAAATTAAAATGGAAATGTGACTGAGTAGTGTATGAGATAAGGGATAGATTTACTTATGTAGATGTTGAGCGAAATTCGAAAGAACTAACATTCCATTGGCAAACATACCACTATGTTATCTAAGTTAATTAAGGAATATTAATAATAATGTAAATCATTTGATTGAATTCAAAATGCCTATAAATTTTCTTAAATTTTCTTAATTACTGCATCTACCTCTCTCTTTCTTACTACTGGTAATTTATTATAAACCACTTTCTATATTACATTATTTAATAATTTTACTTTATATTTAGGAAATATTTTCAATAATTTAGGCACTTCTAAATAACAATAATTAGCCTGTCTTTTTTAATTGTCTAAATAGGATGCTGGAATATCTACTAAAAATAAATTCAAAAATTAAATTATTTCTTTTGAACTTTCTGGGAACATTTGTTAATTGCAAACTTTTAAAAAACTTTACAAATCAACTTCTAAATTAAATAAACCAATTATATTGAATGCTTTAGTTTCTAATAACTATTTCCAAATCAATTTATTCAAATATTTAAATGTAAGATAAATTGAAGATTCTATAAATTATGGTACCATTAATTATAATGTTCCAATAATGCTCTAATTCTAAATTTAAATATTACTTCATAATAACCATTTATCATGATAAAATAATCATGAGGACCTTTATGTGGAATTGAAGGTGCCCAATCCATTTAGGGAAGTATTATTTTTTAGTTTATTGCATTTTGTAAAGCTTCTTCACAAAAATATCTTGTATTTTTGAAATGGTTTTAACATTCCATTTCTTTTGTTTATGTTACTTATAATAAACTTTCAATGTTCTTCTTATAATACTATATTGATAATTCTAAATGATTAAAATTTACTGTAGCCTATACTAAAAGCATAAAGTCATCACATTATTAAACATAATTCTTTATTATATCACAGATTGCTATAAAGAGAGTGTCCATGTAAAAAATCACATTTTAATCAAAATATTCGTTTAACGATTATAAATAAGTTATTGATCCTTCAATAAATAAATTTATTTAATAGACAGCATCCTATACAAATTAAGATATAGGTAACTCTAATTTTTTATTTTGAGGACATTTTATAATTGTGCATAATAAATCAAATTATTCTTTATTCTACAATGTTAATGGATATCCATTATCAGATTGAATTGATTTTGTTAAAGATTTTTTGATTTCTTCAATTCTTCTATTTGAATAAACTAAAAATTAATCATTCAAACATTTATTTATTTAATTTGATAATTAATATTGATGTAATTTAGCTAAAGCAACACTAAATAATTAAATTTCTTTTTTTATTTATAACAAATCTCTTAAATCAAATGTAATAAATGAGTTCTTAATTTATTTTTCAATCAATTTAACATTTTCTAATACTACTAAATTCATTTCCTCATAATCCTTAAATGATTTATTCAATTCTAAATCCATTAAAACAAACCCTAAAATACAAGCAAGATAATTCCTAAAATCATTCATACCTTATCTATTTTCATTTCCACAAACATATTACAAGAACTTGATTCTACTTTATTTTAATTACTAATAAAAACTTAGTTTTTAGTTTAAATTTTCATAAATCATTTATGGTAATTTTAATTAAGAATAATCTATCTAAAATTCCCATGCATTTGGTTCTATTAGAGATTCATGTAACATCTATTAAGATTGATCCATTATTGATTAATTTAATTAAGATTATCGTGACACTTACATATTTTATGTTTACTACTATTTAAATTAAGTAAAAAAAGAAACTCTATTAGGATTCGGAACCATCGATTATCTTACAATAGATTATCTTACAATAGATTATCTTATCATTGATACTCTTCCAACAGTTGATTATCTCATAACTATGCTTGACCTAACATCAGGTTAGAATAATGAAATTCTTGCAAATTAAGAATTAACCATTTAGAGTTATTCACAATTTTAAATCACACTTAATCCCATATCGATTTATTATTATTTACTTAATTCTACCCATTATTGAATTTTTGTATTAGCTTCAATCTAAACCTTATTTGTTATTAACTATTAAAGATTTGATACAAAGTCTGTCAAATGTTTAGAGTCTAATTTCTAAATGGCTCTAATTGCAGCTGTGTGTTTATCTTATTTAATATTCATTATGGCTTTCTACCCATGGGTAATATTATTTTTTATTTATAATAACATATTCTACAACTTGGTTAGATTTATAATGAGATTAGTTTTGTTGCTAATTTCACGAATATCATAGAGGTTGCTTTTCTTTACTTTCTGAATGCATTAATAGTAATTACATCTATTTTATTTTCAAATGCATTCATTTTCATCACTATTGATGACATCTGATTTCTTGTCTCATAGTACTATCGAAAATTCGAAATCACTTTTGCATAATTAGTACTAAAGTATTGGATTACTTCTGCTTTATCAGATTCCTCTTGTAATTCCGTAACACTATCATCAGAATCAGACATATATAAAATAATAATAATTAATATTCATTGTAATATGATTAATATTGAAATAATTGTGAATATTAATTCATTTGTTGTAATTTATTCACTATTGTGACATAAAAAAACACTCTACATAGAAAAATGTAGTATAAAGAGACAAATATAATTAAAATAGCTATTTTTATTTAAATTATGATTATAACATGAAATTAAAAATAATACAGAAAGATATTGTTTTTATTTGATTGAGAAAAGGAATTGGTATATTTTATGAATGATCATTTAAAATACTTAAAATGATTATTTTTGAATATAATATTTAAATAAGATAATAGTGGAGATAATAAGATAATATAAATAAATGATAATAAAGTAATTTTAATGTTGAATCGAAGAAGTATAGAGAAAGGATACCCCGTTAATAAAAATGATAAATAAAATTTATAGTGAGAATGTTGAATTAATGAGTTGATTAGATGGATTTAATTTTATTTAAATTTTTTTTAAAAAATTAGGAATGAGGTATAGAATGTCTTTTAAACCTTTATTAGCAAGATCTAAAGTGAATAGTTGAAGAAATACATCCATGAAATGTTGACAGAGAGAAAGAAGAGAAACTTTAAAGAGACAACAGAGTTGTAAATTTAATTGAGAGATTACGATGTTTAGAAAGACAAACGTTTTTAAGGTTCAACACGTTTGTTACATTCTCCTTACCCTAACATCAAAATCGGTGTTATTGGTAATTTAACTCATTGCGGTACGATTTACCTCTCATCGATTCAGATCAGGCCAAGGCTCTCGGTCTCACCGCGATCGATTAAGATGGCCTTAAGAAGTTTAATAAAGAGAAGAAACCAATAAAAAAGTGGTGCAAACCTTTTGACATCTTGATTGCCTCGGAATCCCTTATGAAAGTTATTCCAAGACTTGTTGGTAATGTCTTTACAAAGATTGGTAAATTCCCCATTGCCATCCCTGAAACAGAATCTGTTAGTAGTAAAGTTAATGAAGTCAAGGCTTCTGTCAAGTATTCTCTATTTTAAATATCAATTAAGATTCTAATTAAAAAATACATTATCACTTGGTACAGCTTTCGGTACTGATGAAATGACTGAAGATTAACTCAGATAAAACTTGAGTACAACCATTAATTTCTTGGTATCCCTTCTTAAAAAAGGATGGAATAATGTTGGTACACTCCACATTAAGACTTCCATGGGTAAACCAATTAAAATCTATGGATGATATTTTCATAAATTCGTACATTAAAAATAATATTTTCTACATTACATATATATATAACGAATGAAAGTAAGTGAATATCTTCACTTATATAAACACAATAGAAAAATGAGAGATTTCTCAGAATATGCAAGTGTTCTCAGTCTTACATCAAAGAGTAGAACCAATAATATTACATTTACTAATATCAATTCATAATGTACATTCCCTTAATCTACTAAAAATCGATAATAATCTCCTAATAATTATACTAGTCTAGCTGCTTAAAGAAAAAAAAACTCTGTTGAAAAAAGAATAAAGACTTCTAATGAAGATGATTGGGAATCATTTGCAGCATAACAAATTTCATTTTTAGAAAAACATGTCAAAAACCCAATTGCAGTTGTAAATTTCAATATTAATGATAATGGCCACCATACTCTAAACTAAATCTACTTATATGAAGATTCTAACATAGATTAAATAATAACCAATATTAGTAGATAATACAAATTATCTGAAATCAAAAAATCTGAAATTCGTTAATAATTATTAAGTTGCTTTTTTTGATTTTTATTATACTAATATATTAATTATTCCCTTCATTTTTATTTAATTTTTCTTTTATGTATATTTATCTATTCCATAATATTTTACAATACTATATAAATACTTATTCTCTTTTGATATTCTATTTTAATTAATTAAATAACAAAGATTTATTCCACAAAAGCAATTAAATGAGTCGAATTATAAAAATTATGTATATGGACCAAGAATCAACATTCAAAATAGATCCAACTAATTTAATCTATAAGGATATTTCAAAATTTCTAAATATTGTTGAAGATGATCTGATCATAATAATTGATAATGACTATAACAAGACTATAAAAAGAACTGATAAATTTTTAAATTAATATAATTAAAAGCAATTCTGGGTATATAATATTAAAGAACTATTAAGGGAAAAATTTGAAAATTAGGATAAATAAAAATAGAACAAAATCAATATGGAACAAAACAATAACTCAAAAATAGATAATGATTATAGTAGTTTATAATCAACTTAATGTACAAATAGTTCAATAGTTTAATCCTAAATATAACTAAATGGTGATTAATAATTTTAATAAAAAGATTAATAATATCCTATAGATAAAGAGATCTAAAATTAAAATTCATGCTAATCTTCTACCTTTAGTAATTAATCTGATTAAGAGGATATATTTTAAAACTCTGTTTTTAAGGTATAATTATAAACATGTTATAAATGCAATAATAAAATTTGTGAAACCTCCATTCAAACTAAATGTTTGCACAACTATCATTAAGAATGTTTAGAAGAACATTTCAACAATTAATTAAGTTAATTTTAATCAAGATTAAATTGCATTTGTAATCAAAAAATTATTTAAAAAATTTTGATAAACAATTTTTAAAATGGAAAAGAAATGGCAGAAAAATTATATAAGAATCAAATCACTGAGATTGAGTAAAATTACTCATTTAAAATAAGAAAATGTACATAAACAAATTAATGTTGTTTCATTTATATTAAAACAGATAATACTAGTAAATTGAAACCTTATTGTCCATGTTGTTGTGAGTATTAAAAGTGAATTTGAATTCAATATATTACAAAAATAATCATTATTGATCATCAAATGAAAAATTCTCTAGTTTTCCAGGCTCTTCCTTTAATAGCAATTCTATCAAAATATCTTAAATCTTTTCTTTTGTTAAAGGTTAACTATTTGCTTCATTTTAACTCAAATATTCTAGAGCTAAGCAAGTATGATAACCACACGAATAATAATCTTTTTATTTAATCCAAGTTGGACAAACAAAGATATTAAATTATAATGACTTTAAGGAAATATATGAAAACAAGAATTACAATAAATTCTTAAGTTAACTATAATAAAAGGCTTCCTTTGGGATGGAATCATAAATTTTTAAACATCCATCCTAAATATCCAAAACTGCTAAATACCAATGTAAATTATTTTAGTTTACAATAAATGCAATTTTCTTGTAGATTAACCAAAATTAATATTAGATATTTTTGAAGCTTTTCAAATAGTCTAACATTAAATATATTAGTTTTTTTTTATTATTTTAGTCTGACAAATGATAGTCTTTTAAATTACAATTTGTTAAAAAATCTGATCTAAATATAAACAATCTTTAATGCTTTTTTCTTTCTTTTGATTTTAGGGAAAAATAATAATTCTCATCTACAGCTTAAAGGTAATTTGCATAAGCATTAATTATTGAACTTGTTACAAATAATTTTGAATTTATTAAAATCTACTTATCCTTTAATCCAATTTCCTAATTAAATCTTATTAATGGAAATCTGGAATCAGAAATACAATTTTTTTATTTCTCCAAATCTAATGAGAATTAATAATACTCTTCAAAATTTTCATTTCTTATTGTTTATACTTAATTATCATTTTAAAAAATCTTAATTTCAAATTTTCTTAATTGTAAAACTAATTAATTTTATTCATCCCTAATCTCATCATATCTTTCATATTTTTTAAGCTTTTTATTTTGATTTTATTCCTAAAATTATAGTTAAATAGGTTGAATAATTTAATTCTATTATTATTCTTTTACGATTTCTTAACAATTATTCAAAGATTTATTTTCTTAAATTTCTTCTATAATTCTATTCTGATTTTAATTAACTTTATTATTTGATTATATCTACTATATTTCTTATTCTATAATTTTAATTGCTTTATTTTTTGTAGGAACTACTTTTTCTGATTAATTATTTTATTCACTAATCTATTTCTAATTATCTGTTTAACATATAAGATGATTTATTTGATTTTTACTTTACTTTTACTTCATTTATTCTTATTTTAAATCATTTTATTAGTAATCTAATTTATCATCTTTATGTTCAAGTTTATAATTTTTTAACTTATTTGAACAAGGGATTTATAACTTTTAATATTCTTCATCAATAAATTAAAAATATTTTATCTAGTTTTCTTATGAAGGATTTAACAATTTTCTATTTTAAATAAAACTCTATGAATTTTTTGATTGCTTTGAATTTTAATTCATAATAATTTCTTCTTATTAGTCAGAGACGTTTTATTAAATAAATTTTCGAAATTCTTATGAGGTTAGAAATACTACTTCATCAATTTTGATTTACTTTTATTCTTATTAATTTTCAGGTTAATTCATTAAAAAATATGTTAAATATATAAAAAATTATAAAATAAAGTTAATCTAAATTAGATTAGATGATTATTAGAAAAAAAAAATATAGAATGTAAAAGGAAATATTTTTAAAATTATATTAGTTGATAATAGAAAATAAATTAAATAATATTAAATATATAAATGTAAACTTATATGTTTGAATACAAAAATCAATTGTTAGATTATTAGTTTGATAGGCTCCCTAAAGATATTTATAATTTTGTAGCAAACTTAATAGAGAAGAAATAAAATGAGATTGTAATTTTTTATGAAGAGTCTCTTTTATAAGACAATCAATTTTTCAGAAAAACCAAGCCAAATGATATCCAAATTTTATAAGTGTTTTCCATAAAAGAAATAATTGAGAAATTGGCAGATTTTGATAAAGTGGAAAAGTAAAATAAAAGATATAATGAAGAATTAACTTAAATTAAAAAAGAGATTATAAATCTCCAAAATACTATTTAAGAAAGGAATAAGACTATAGCATAACAAAAAATTTAATTGGAATTAAATGAAAATGAAAGCAATCAGAAAAATTAAATTGAAGAGTAAAATAAAAGATATTTTGAAGAGTTAACTTAAAAGAAAAAAGAGATTATAAATCTCTAAAATATTATTTAAGAAAGGGATAAGAATATAGAATAACAAAAAATTTAATTGGAATCATAAGAAAATGTAAGGCATCAGAAAAAGTAAGTTGAAAAAAATTTAGTAGAGTCAATTACATAAACGGCAAGTAATTACGAAAATATTGAACAATAATAATATCATATCTAAAATTTAATCGAGCAACTTTAATAATAGATTGATATTTTGAAAAAAAAATAAAGTTCAATTATTGATTTTTAAGTATCAATAACATTTAGTTAAATTTGCTATTTTTGCTAATAAAATATAGATGATGATTGTATTATGATTTCATGTTAACATTCCTTCCACCATGATTGTTTAATACATTTAGTAGAATCTTAATGCTATTTAAATTAACCAAAACTTAAATGCTTATGTTAAAAATCCATAAAACCATAATTATTAAAGCTTATCCATGATACTACAAAAGCTTAAATTTTAAAGTTAAAACTAGATTTAAATTAATTGAATTATATTAAATCTGTATACCCTTAAAAGTTTTTAAATTGCTAAAATAAAAATTGCAATTTTTTTTACTACTACGATGAAAAATAATAAAGAAATTCATCATTTTGTCCATAATGTTTAATGTGAAATTAGTTTTAATATGAATTTATAACATAATACAAATAATTTTTTGAAATAAATAAATAAAAATTACTTTTCTATCAATATATAATATCAAAATTATCATTCCTTTATAATCTGCTTCATTTTTTTATACTATTTTATAAAATAGCTGAAATTTCTTCATAACTTTTGTATTTTTTATGGATTTAATTCTAACTATAATACTCAAGAGCAATACAAGCATAATAGCTCGTTTTGTTAATATCATTTTAAATGGGGAATGTGGGACTAATATGTAAATCAAACTCTGTTTTTTATTTGAGGATAGTACTGAATAAATAATTTAAGCAAGATAAAATCTAGTTATATTTATTTATTTATTAAGGAAAAGAATCATAAATTATAATGAGTAGATTTTCTAAATGAACAGTAACTATATAATAATGTTAATTCTCTTAATTTATTATAAAAGCTATCTTTTTGTAAATCATCTGAAATTGATATTAAATTGCTTAATAATCTTTTAGGTATTTTAAAATCAAGCTTATACAATTTTCTTTATTAGATTCAAAATATTATTTGAATTATTCTATAAAATGAGTGGGAAAAATATACAATCTTGGATATGTTTTTCTAATATTTTTTGTTTATGTAAAATAAATTTTTTCATCTTCACTATTTAATTACTCACTAAAAGCGTTAATTTATTGATTTTTTAATTAAAGTCCAGAATTGATTAAGCTCTATTAATCTTCCTATTACATTTTTCCTGATGATTGAATATCATCCTAAAGCTATAATGTTTAAAATATAGTATTATTCCAAATATTATCCTTTAAATATCTGATGTTAAATTTTTATAGGGTCATTACTTTCTTGTCTTAATCATAAATTTCATCAATGGAAATTTCATTTTAAAATAATCCTATTGATATTTATGATATGTTTAATTAATTTTCTATTTCAAACATCTCCAAATGGTATTCAGTTTTTTATTTTAATATTTTGTCCTTTTTTTAATTTTTTATAACATTCTTTTATTCTTTTAAAAAATTTAAATATTTATCTCCCTTATTGATTTGATCTTGATATTCCTAAATTTTTTTTTAACATACTACTGAGATTTACTCAATCTCATCTTAATTTATTTCTTTTCTCTTTTCTAGCTTTTATATTTCTTCTCTACATATTTTTTCACTCTGAGTTGCATTTTACAATTCTTCATTAAGTTTAGATTCGTTTTATAAATAATCATAATTAAGATTTTATATTTAGTTTTATTTTTTATTTATTACTTTTCTATAATTATCAATTTCATTTTCATAAAGTTTTTTCATATAATTAAAATCAAATTCTTTTTCTTAATATTATTAATCTACTTTTTCTTTCTTTTGCTACAAATTTTTTATTTAATCTTCAACTTACTTTTGGTAATTTTCCTAAAATTTTGTATTGATTTATTTATTTTCAAAATTTTGCTTTTTATTCACTGTTTTTGATTTAGAATTAGTTTAAATTTATATATAATTTTTTAATTCTATGACTTTCTTTTTAAGTTCTTCGTCAATATACATCAGATATAAATTTATTTATTAAACATATGATTCCCAATTTGAAGCAAGATTCACATTATTCTCTGAAATTTTTTGACATTTGTTTTCTAGAACCTTTATATGTTAAATAATTTAATTTTCCTTTAATTCTTTCATCTAAACATTTTCTAATTATTATTTTTTTAAATCTTCAATAAGTTATTTCAACTATGAATCCCTTTAAATAGTTTATTGTTTATAATAGGATAACTATTCATTAAAAATTTTCAAATCTTGAATATACTTCATGGAGTTTCGTGATTCCATCTATATTCTTTTATCTAATTCTTCTTTTTGCATTATTGTTTATTCTTCTTATATTTTTATTTATAATAAATCATTATCAGGTTCTTTATGTGCGAATTTTGATTTTAGAGAATTTTTCTAATTATTTCTTTGATCTTGGTAGCAGTCATTATTTTTTACGTTTTATGAAGCTTTTTAAACTCTTTATTACGACTTTTATTAAATAGATTTCAAAGAATTATTATCTTATATTAATAGCTCATTTTATTGGTCAATTATTTAATCTTTAAAGTCAATTTTAAACTTTTTAAATTCCATTTGTTTAAATTCTTTTATTAAAGCTTAAGGAATATTTGTCTAATTTAAATTATTACCTTCTACATATTTCTTAATTTCTTTATTTTATAAATTTTTTTATGAAAGATGTACGTTTTAAGCTTTTTCTGTTGTTTCAATGGAATTACCATTAATTTATTTTAATTCTTTTTTATCAGCCTATGCTAAAATTAAATTCTACTTGTAAAAAATAAGTTTACATGTCTGCAAATTACTTCATTTCAGTATTAGATTTGAATTCGTTTTCTATTATGCATATTTTATTTTTCTATTTACTCATTAAAGATTCTCTTATTTAATTAATATTTTAATATATTAATAATAAAAAATAATAGTTTAGGATATTTCACTATGGAAAATGTTAAGATTTTTTTGATCTTTACCAATTATTTTGTTAAGAAAAATATAATTTTTATATAATTTAAGACTGAAATGGAACTTTAAAATTCAAAAACTAGATCGTAAAAACTTGCTCTAATATATTTACAGTATTGATTGATATATAGAATTAAAAATTATTTAAAATTAGTGGAATTTTTTCTGTAAATCTTTTGAAACTCAATTTCTAATAAATGGGTCTTTATCAACTAAAAATTGTAGTCCTGATTCTTATACTAATAGATGCTCTTAAGAAGGTGCTCAAATTAAAAATCTCTTTTTCAGTGATCTAACTTAAGTAATCAAAAAATTAAAAGATGCAAAGCCCTTTCAAACTACCTAAAACTTATATAATAAGCAACTATTTTTAAGGATTACTCAAGAAAACTCTTTTACTCTCAAATAAAGCTTTATGAAACACTTTATAAATTTTGGAACTTAATTCATATAGTAATAATTGAGTGTATCAAAATAATGAGAAATAAAGATTTCTATAAACTAGGTTAAGCTTAAAATTGGAATTTTATAAATGTTCTTCTTAATGGAGAATAAATTTGATTCTCCTCTCTATTTATTTTTTTTAAATGTGCTAACTTATTTTATAAAATTCTATGATGATTAATAGAATTTCCAGATAATGTCAAACTAAAATCAAATTACAAAGAAAATAATACACTAATAATAAATAAATAGTTGTTGATGATATGATGAAATTAGATATAAAAGTTCTCTTGATAAGCAAATAAATTAATTTATAATTTATTGGAATATCCTTTTTACCATTCGTTATTATTACTATTGATAATTTTAGAATGGAATTCAACTTTGAAAATTAAAAAAGGTTTTTACTATTAAGTTGTTTCTTATTTCCTTTTTAAATACTCCATTAATTTGTTGATGAATTAAATAACAATCATCATATAATGTCTCAAATCAGTTTTATGCTCAATTCCAATTTTATAAGCTCTTAATCAAATCATCAATAAAAGGTTCTAGATTAATAATACTTTATTAAATTATTATTTATTTTGAGTCAAGAAAGATGATAATATGTATCTATTATTCCTAATTTTGATAAATTCTATCTAGAATAAAATATCTTTATGCTTTTTATTAAACTTAAATTATATAAAAAATAAATTATTTTATATATTATAAATGAGTTTGAATTTTTTACGGAACAACGAAATGTAAGTTAATTTTTAGTCAAAGACAGGGTAGAGTAAGAGTGAATTATGTAATAAGGATGATCAAGTTTATTAAAAAATTTTATAACAAAATAAACGAGATGAGGATGTTTTGGTAGTTAGCAATGGATAAGTTTGTTATTTCAATGAAACTTTTGGTTAATTTAGTAAAAGAATTTAGAATAAAGAAGTTCTAACTATTAATGTGATATCACTCTAAGCCACATATACTTAAATGAAGGATCTAGAGGATTTTTAGAAAACTTATTAACTTCTCTAATAGGAATTCAGAAAAGTAGACGAGTAATTAAAATAATTTTAAAATACAAAAGAAAAATTTGGAACTGAAACTATCTATACTGCTTATCTTGAGTCTAGAGATCAATCTACTTTAAATTAAGAAGATTAAAATAAATTAATAAGAAAGCTTTTAGAGGCATTAGGTTAAGCAAAAAAAAGTTAAATAGAGGCATTAAAAAAAACATAATAAAAATAAACTTTATTTTCATAATAATCATTAGTCACTTCTGTAATTGAAACTACTTGCTACTAAGAAAACTGTAATTTAGAGAATTCATCTATTTCTTAAGCGATATCATCTATACAAAGTTGTTTTTTCTGTTAAAAATATATAGGTGGAATCACAATATTCTTAAATTGTTCCCATGCATATCATGAAGATTGTTTATAATCTTTATTTTTTAGTCAATTACAATTGTAAATTCCTATTTTAAGTTGTTTATGTGGATATTCACAATAATAAAAGACACTATAGCATTTTAGTGATGTAAATTTTGGAACTCTATTAAAATAAAAATTATTAATAAATCAAGTGAAGGAGATAGCAAAAAGGTATTAAATTGAGAAGTGCAAGACTGTAGCTTGTAGTTTTTATTTTATTTTAGATAATAATATATAAAAGAAGGTTGCATATTGTCCTTAATGCTTGTTAGAAAATTGCATATGAATATGAAATAAATAATTTTTATTTAATATTATCATTTTCTTGCATATTTATCTGGATTTTCAAATACATCATATAACTGAATAATATTAAATTGAATAAGATTACCACTTTATTTGATTTAACGATAGCTCCACCATCTAAGAATCTATGATCAGTGCAAAAGTTTAATTAAAATGTAGGGGCAATAACAATTTATCCATCTTTAACAAGTGCTTTATCTACAATTTAATTAACAGTGACAATCAATAGATTTCTCATCATTGGAGTGAATGGAGCAATGGCATTTTTAAATCCAAGAGTTCCTATAGAAGTTACAGTAGCTACTCCAAAGCAATCTTTTTTTAAACCTAATGCTTTGATTGTGATTCCTAAATTATATGTTAGAAAAGATGTGACTTAAATTAGTAAACTAATAACACTATAAATATAAAATAATAATAATTACAAAGGAGGAAGATATTTTAATAATCCTGATCTTTATTAATGTTCTTCATCCTTACCCTATTTAGCTAATTTAGCTTTGCCATTAATATATTCTGCAATATCTTCAAAGGTTTTCTTGTCAGCATTTTAAACTAATAATGCTGCTAAATCATCTCCTTCACCAATGTTTACTAAGCATGAAATATCAATTGTAGGAAATTCAACAAACTTTCCAAATACAATTTTTCCACATATTTTCTTTCTACTAGCATTAATACATTCAGCTATTGCTCTTATACAAATATGAGTTAATGTAACACGTGAATCTCTGAATGAATTATTGTTTATTTATTTACTTTGCTTGTTATGAAGATAGATATTTCATAGTGTTTGTCAAATCTATTTCTACTAAATTATGAATAACTCCTTCAGTTGGTGGACTCCAAAGAGCTTAAGATAATCTTCTTCTACCAGATCCATAACCAACATTTGGATAGAACAAATATGATAATACTTAATATATAACTAGTATATCGTAATGATTCTTACTGATGATCCCAATAAATATGTATAGCAGTCTAGAATCATAAAGAAATGAATAAATTAGAACTGACGCTATGAAGGCATTGTTTACGATTGTCATCAATAATTTAATTAATCAAAAAATACATTTTATATGGGAAACAGTATAATTATAAAATTATTCAGATATTTGTGGATTAGAGGAAGAAAAGAAACATGTTTTACATCCAGAATCAAAAATAATCATAACTAGAACAATTAATTCAACTACTATTTCAATTATTCAGGCAGACATTGCTGAAGATTTAGCAGATGTTCTTGGTACAAATTATAATTCATTTTAGTGAATGCATCTCATGAACCAGCATGGTCTTATCTAGCAAAAAGGTACAGTTTTAAATATTTCATTATAAAGAGATAAGAATAAAAATGCTAATGAGCTTACCCAATAAAGTATATTTAAAAATATTAAATAATAGTGAAAATAGGAGACATGGTAAAAACAAAAAGTGAAAATGTTAATTCTCTAGAAATCTATCATATACGTTTACCTTATTATTAAGTAAGTTAATTATTTATTATCAAGGATACTAGAGATTTATAATTAATATTTTAGAGTTATCAATTATGTTTAAGATAAAAGGGATATCATTCAATATCATTTACTGAGTAGAATTCCCCTAACTTTTCTATTCCAAAACAATTTCATGCAGAAGTTCTCATTAGAGCTATCTTATAGTTAATAAATCATTTATTTTACTTAGATCAATAAATGATGACGAAATTACTTTTGAGCAGATTAAATTTGTTAGTTTAGATTAAATCACTTTAAAGTATTTTGCATATGAATTAATGAAATTGTTAGATGAGTTTAGAATTCCAGAATTGTATAAGTTTCGTTAATAATAATTTCTCAATTACTTATGTAATTTATTATTCATTCTATCTATTTAGAAAATACTGAAGAATTAAAACAAGAAGTATACTTATTAAGTTCTGGAATCACTACTGAGGTAGAATAGGCAGATGGATAATAATGAGTCTATTTTTCCAAAACATCATCATTATATTATATTCTTCTATATTTTTATCTTTCTATTCTCGCACACTAAATAATTAAGATCAAATATTATACAATATTATTAACCTATTTTTATACTATTTAAATTAACTTTTTAACAGATCTATTTGCATTCTATCCTTGCAATTTGGAAGATGGTAAAAAGCCTATTGACTATTAGAACATAATTTTTCACATAAAATTTAAAGTTTGAATGAATGATCTTATATGATGATAATTTAGTTCAACGCAATCACAACTATAAGGAAATTAGATAGAAAAAAAAAAACTTTTATCATGATTAATAAGATATTCTGAACGTTTTTTTGAAGAATAATAAATCATAATCCTGTCATGTATTTATTCTCAAGAATCATAAAGCTTCTAAGGTTATTTAAGGTATATATAAATTTATAAAATCTTAGTTATTCAAATAATCATTACCATTTTTATTCATTAAAAATTTATGACCAATTCAATTTTTATTTTTAAGATAGTATTGACAATATTCAATTTGCCTAGAAACTACCTCCTTATTTAAGCTAAACAATCATTTGCTACTAACAGTGAAATCATGATATAATCGAATCATGGTTATATGTCTTTATAATAATTTTTATTACATTTTTTTTTCATTTAAATATTTCAATAAAATTCATAAAAAAATCTCTCTCACGAATAAAGTCAATTATAATATTTAAATATATTATTCAATTTTTAATTATTTGAAGCAGATTCAAATTTATACTGTTACTTAATTGTTTTTAACGATCTGTCTTATAATTAAATTGGAGATAAATTTTATTTTTTTTAAAAAGTATTTTAAACCTATAATTTAATATTATTGTTGTATAATGGACAATTAATTTGCTTGATCTCTATTCCGTTTGGGATATCATTCTAAAATTGTAAAATAAAACAACAAGTTTCAAAATGGCTATTTCTTTTGGAGGTTGAAATATTTAAAAAAAAAGTAAAAATTTAAGTTAAAAAAGAAGTAAATATCTTAAATTATTTTTTTATTTTAACTATGAAAGTAATCTCCAATATTTATGATAATAAATTGTAGTTTTTTAGCTTGCATAATGGTTTGATAAGGAATTAAAATGTTCAATAGTTTTTAGCATATCTATAAAAGTTTTAATTTGAAGGTGGATATATTTATAGATGAAGTAATCATCTAAAACCAATCATAGTTAATATAATTGATTATAGATTAAAAAATAATGTAATTTCCAGTTAGAAAAATACTTATTTAAATGGTAAACTATAAAAGGAATTGAAAAGGGAAATAAAAATAGATAGACCCACAACTAAGAACACTTAAATAGATAGTCAGGATGATTTTTTTGATTTTTGATAGTATCGATCTCGATATAGAACAAGGTATGTATTTTTAAGCAAAATGATGATGTAATACAAAAGAGATTTCATATGTTTCACATTGTCTTAAGATTTAAACTAATCTACCTGAAAAGTATAGTCTGAGTACAAAACATTGAAGTAATTCATATCTCATAGCTAATAAATATGAATCCATTTTCTAAAAACATTATATTCAATTATTATTGGATATAATCTTAACCAACAGTATAAAATGAATAGATGAAAGACATAAAATATAAGGAATTTAAATCACTTAATAAATTTTTAAGAAGCAAATAATAATGGTCCAAGTAAAATCATTTTACTGAGTTGCAAAAGAGTGGGCATTTTTGTCTTCAATATTTTTATATTTGAGATATTGGGTAATCCATTTTTAGAATATAGATCTGGGATTTGATAGTAACAATTTTAGAAGGTAAATGTATATATTAATTCAATCAATATTAAGATTAATAGTTGTAAGTATTGAATTCTTTCTTTGTAGCATTTCTGAGAAGATATCATTAAAAATATTAAATAAATGAGATTAAATACTTTACCGGATGTTCTTTTCCCTAATCCGATTCAGCATCCAAATTACAAGATATCATTCTTATAGAAAGTCAAAGAAGATATTATGAATGTATTAACATGAAATAAATATAGAATCAATTAGTAAATGAACCACGTATGAGCAGATAAAATATGACAATACGTTCATTAAAGAGAGGATCAATCAGAGTTGTTAGTGCATCTATTGTTTAATCTCAAAACAATACACAAACTAATTTTAGATCTGGGTCTTCGAAATTCAAAATGATTAAGGAGCATTCTCAGATAGAAGAGATGGATGAAACATTTTCTCGAGCAAGAACACCTTCTCAATTAGTAAGACGATAAAAAAGAGGATTATCAATGTTTGATAAATAGTTTTGATTAGAGATTTTTTAAAGCATCTTTTATCAGTTCACCAAAAATGCAAAAGATTTGTCAAATTATTTAAACTACTCATACTCTTCTTCATCTTTGAAGAATTGTTAAAGTGGTTTATAAATATCTTTTGGCTCTTTATTCAATCTTCGTTATCTTGTACTGGAAGTATATTATTATGTATTTATTGCATTTATCTATATTATATTAATCACTACATTACCTTAAGAACATAATTTACTAGGAATGAATTTATATTGAATTTAAAAGATCTTTTTGAATAATTATTTTTTAAGATATTTTTCCTATTTTGAACTATATCATCCACTAATTCAATACATTGTTAATCAAACCATTATTAAGCATTTAAATTAAACTAATTATCAAACTAATCACTCTTAAAGATGGGTAAATGATTTTTAAGCATGTATTGTAAATGAGTTTGATCTAATTTCATTTGCTTAATCAATGTATATATAAATTGATCCTTATGATGGAATTGTAGCCAATTTAAAATGCTCCTTACATTCCCTTTCATATACAAGGTAATCATACTGATCTCTGAGAGATCAAACTTTATATTTAAATCTTTTGTTTTAATTTTAGGTTTGATTATTTAGAAATTATTATAGAAATCTCCAAATATGGGTTTTTCTTACAAATTTTCGTAAATGACCTTTGTTTTAAATTCTGTGTTAATAGAATCCAATTAATCCCTATAATTATATTCGATTATAAGAATTAAATAGAAGTATTTAACTATTTCCATATGCTGATATTGGAGTAATTCAAAAGCATCAAACAATTCATGGTTTTAATTTGAATCTAATATTAAAGTTAAATATAGAAATACCTGTAATCCAAATAAAAGGGACTCTTTATATATGTAGAAATTTTTAATTTATAAATTTAGGCAAAGGGCCTCTATGGATNTTAACATGAAATAAATATAGAATCAATTAGTAAATGAACCACGTATGAGCAGATAAAATATGACAATACGTTCATTAAAGAGAGGATCAATCAGAGTTGTTAGTGCATCTATTGTTTAATCTCAAAACAATACACAAACTAATTTTAGATCTGGGTCTTCGAAATTCAAAATGATTAAGGAGCATTCTCAGATAGAAGAGATGGATGAAACATTTTCTCGAGCAAGAACACCTTCTCAATTAGTAAGACGATAAAAAAGAGGATTATCAATGTTTGATAAATAGTTTTGATTAGAGATTTTTTAAAGCATCTTTTATCAGTTCACCAAAAATGCAAAAGATTTGTCAAATTATTTAAACTACTCATACTCTTCTTCATCTTTGAAGAATTGTTAAAGTGGTTTATAAATATCTTTTGGCTCTTTATTCAATCTTCGTTATCTTGTACTGGAAGTATATTATTATGTATTTATTGCATTTATCTATATTATATTAATCACTACATTACCTTAAGAACATAATTTACTAGGAATGAATTTATATTGAATTTAAAAGATCTTTTTGAATAATTATTTTTTAAGATATTTTTCCTATTTTGAACTATATCATCCACTAATTCAATACATTGTTAATCAAACCATTATTAAGCATTTAAATTAAACTAATTATCAAACTAATCACTCTTAAAGATGGGTAAATGATTTTTAAGCATGTATTGTAAATGAGTTTGATCTAATTTCATTTGCTTAATCAATGTATATATAAATTGATCCTTATGATGGAATTGTAGCCAATTTAAAATGCTCCTTACATTCCCTTTCATATACAAGGTAATCATACTGATCTCTGAGAGATCAAACTTTATATTTAAATCTTTTGTTTTAATTTTAGGTTTGATTATTTAGAAATTATTATAGAAATCTCCAAATATGGGTTTTTCTTACAAATTTTCGTAAATGACCTTTGTTTTAAATTCTGTGTTAATAGAATCCAATTAATCCCTATAATTATATTCGATTATAAGAATTAAATAGAAGTATTTAACTATTTCCATATGCTGATATTGGAGTAATTCAAAAGCATCAAACAATTCATGGTTTTAATTTGAATCTAATATTAAAGTTAAATATAGAAATACCTGTAATCCAAATAAAAGGGACTCTTTATATATGTAGAAATTTTTAATTTATAAATTTAGGCAAAGGGCCTCTATGGATAATAATTTTCTTTTTGATTCCAAATTCACTTTTTTGCTATTCTGGTTTGAATTTAATATGTTGACTAGCTAACATCTCTTCAAATTCTTTCTTTTCAGTATACTCATAAGTGAGAATGACTTCAATATTATATGTTCGAGCAATAGCAACTATAGTACTCATTTTACCACTTGTTCCATAAATGTTGAGCATTTAATAATTCCAATTTTAATTGTTGATTGAATTTGATTGAGAACCCCATGAATCAGAATCCTCAACTTAGTCTTACCTTAGTATTGAAAATGAACTCTTGAGCCAATTTTTCAAAATCTATATATTATGTTTACTAAGCAACTAATTTAGATAACTATTTACATCATCAACATGATCAGGAGTATATATATCACTCCAATAGTCTGACACTTTACTAACATTTAAATACAAAATTGAGTTTAACATTCCTCCTATTTACTCCAATTTCGATATCTCACTTATTTGCTTAAATAAATCTCCATAATTAAACTCTCTCATTATTTCTTCTCTGTATTATTGCAATACTCTTCTTAATTATGATCCAACTTATCCAAGTTATGGACACTTCTTAAATTGTTTTTGTATCTATTTTATTTCTTTCTTATGTTTCTTAGTTCCATTACCAAAGAATTCCTAAATGCAATGACTATTATGAGTATTTCTCCTTGGTGGCATTTTTTTCTGGTTGCCCGCTAATTTGCAATTTTAATATATAATTAACGTAACATGGAAGTAATTGAAACACTCAATAAACAAGCACTTGCATAAACTGATTCTCACCTAGCTTTAGAAATTCTTGAATAAGCCCTTGGTCTATTACAATACAATGCTGATTGTGGCAAAATCATCGATCGTAATCTTATTGTTACAATCATCTATAATCTTGCTGGTGTTAATTAAGCGTATTTCGATTTCAATCTATTTTTAGCTTATGCAATTTAGACAAGGCTGCCTAATATTTAGAAGGAACCGTATTCAATTTATAAGAAATGATTCAATAGGAAAGCAATTAGGTATTACTCATTAAACGAATGCATCTTCTAGCAGTCGTATAATTGTAATACTGTGGGTTATTATCACAATTGAATTAGCATTAGGTGGCTTCTAATGTTGCCCAATCAACTATTTAATTACTCAATAGACTTTTTGACATCAGTTACCAATATTAAAGCAGTTAGTAGACAAACAATAAAAAAGCACGAAAATATTAAAAGGGACAATACATTTTTGAAGAGTATGATTTCAAGAATCTCCTACTCAAGAGATCAGATGAATTGTTGAAATTCATCAAACAATTCATTACTAGTTAATTAATCGAATCAGATGAATAGCCAAAATTACAAGAAATTGCAAATTAAATTTTTTGTTGGAAATTGAACTCCTAACACAATGATAAATCACTTAAATAATCTATCTCTAAACTCTACTAAAGATCAATGATTGGTCTACTTAATGAAAATGAATGGCTCATATCTTTCAATGTTAGTAACATTATGCATATAAGATTGCTCACTTATGAAGAAGTGTGTTTAAAAGGAGAAATCTTATATGAATTTAGTTAAAAAGTCTTAACTGAAAAGTTGATACTATTATCTATGGCCTACTTTTCATTAGCATCAGAAACAAGATACTTAAAGAATGAATAAAAATCTTAATTTTATCATCTCAAATCTATTTATATTGTTAGTGATGTATTACCTGATAATTCTCCATATTTAGATCATTTAATTCAATCATTTTGCACTCATTATCAATAGCAATTAGAAACTATAGTATAATCTCATTCCTATTATAGCTTGAAGAACAGTCCTTTGTTGATTAAAGTACTAAAGTAAGTCTAAAAAGGAAAGAAAGTTTATTGGCAAATAAAGAAAATTGTTAAGATCATCTTAAATAATTGATTGAAAGTCTTTCAAAAGATAAAAAAAAAAAATAAGAATCCATTTAAAAAACTTTGAATCAATTATAGAGTTTAAAAGATAGTAATTTCTATTTTAATCTTTTAGAATTAAATAAATAAAGATCTGAAACATTTTTAAAGAGATTTAAAACTGAGCCTAGTCTTCATTTTGATAAAAGTGACAAAAATTGTAAATTAATCTTATAATAATTAATGAAATAATGACTTATTTTATATCATTACTCAATCAAACCATTATTGTATTTTTTATTTTTAAATTGTTCTTTATTTAAGCTTGTTTATTGTAAATTTTAGATTTGGAAATTCTTATTCTAAATCATTCAAAATTTTTAATAAGACTTGATAATCTCCTTAATTTGGGAATCCTTAATTAAGAATCCTATTTACAATATAATTTTATACAATAAAATCTTATGTTGATCAAGACTACTACACAGTTATTTAATATTAGAAAGATAAACTTCAAGATATTAGTCATATGTAAGTGAATATTAATTGTTAATTCCTCTTAATATATATTCCATTGAATTATATTCTGCTTTATTTTCAAGTAAACAAATAAAATATTCTTAAATTTATATCCAATCAAATTATGCTGCATTTTATCGTATCACAAAATTTGGATTATAAGGTTTAAGTGTATCCCAAAATTATTCATATTACAAGAGATAATCCTAATCTAGCAAGTGTTTTTTATAAAATAAACAATCCAAAAACCTTCCTAACAATTATAAATTTCGTTTATGAGTGCTAGTATCTGTCAAGATTAGATAGATATTATGGATGTGTTTTTTTGAAAAGGCAAAGTTTCCTATTTCTTTGAATATTGTTTCTTTGAATTAATTATTTTATGCTAAAAGTATAAATAGTTTATCAAAGATGATTGGACCAAAACTAATTTATTGTTCAACATTTAAATTTAGAAATAGTATCTCTAGTTTTTCAATCATAAAATTCAGAACCTAACAGTTTATGTGAATGACAATATACTTCACTATCAATATTTGGATTCATGGCCTACAAAACAAATTCCATGAAATATTTAACTTTATATGTTCCCAATACGTAGGTCATTTAAAATAGATTATTAATTATTGAAACTCTTATTTGATTTGATAATTCTAATTTAATGAAGTTTTGTAACAAATAACTTAAAGATTTATCATCGAATGTTGAAATACAATAAGCATCATCATTATAATTAAGAATTGCAGCCAAATAATCATTTAACTCACAGAGATAATGATAATCTTTTGTCATCAAAATTGACTTTTATTCCATCTTTTAATCCTCTTTAATTAATAACACATTTATCAGATGTTGTCTTATAGCATTTCCACTTACACAACTTTATTTTAAAATTGATTATTAGTCTTGTTATATTATTTCGATGACATTGATACCATTTTCTTAAATAAATTCCCTTTTCCATCTTTCGATATCAACAGTCCTAGAATTTTATTATATTAGATCAAAAAGGTCATTAGTAGTTGCATTAGTCCATTTATATTTATTCAGATATTACTAGACAATTTCTATGAAATTATTAAATCCAATTAATTTAACAAGAGCAGAAAGCACAGCTGAACCTTTATTGTAAGTAATAGAATCAAAGGCTTATAAACCTTAATTTGCATCTTCAATTTTCATTTCTATTGGATGTGAGTTTGTATTTATATCTAAATTGACTCCATTTTATTTGTAGAGTAGATAATGTATTTTAGTATCATCAAATTATAGTTAATCAAATAATTGAGATTTAGATACAGAGGCTAAGGCTTCGTAAGAGATATATACAGCAAAAGCTTCATTCAACCATAAATCATTCCACCATTTCATAGTAACCAAATTGCCAAACCACATATGAGATAGTTCATGTAATAATAAAAGGAATAGTTTGGTTAATTGACTGGAATCAAGTTTATTATATATACTATTTTTAGATATTAGTACAGCTCCAGGATGTTCCATTCCTGAGAAGTAGAAGGTGCAAAATATTAGATCATATTTCTAAAAAGGGAATGGTATATCAAACAATGATTCATAATATTTAAATCCTTCTTCAATACATTCTTAAATAAGTCTTGATTAACTTTAATAAATATATATATTTGATTTAATACCTAACACAAGCTGAAAACTTCTCAGATTCAGAGTAGAGATTCATTTAAATTCCCGAGGATAAAGATTTGGATATCTATTTCCATTAACCCATATTTAAACTAAATAGATATAAACTAATTTTAGGAGTGATAGCAAAAGTCCACTGATTCTAAGTTTCAGAGCAAGGTTCAATTAAAATAGGATTCATGTTTGAAATGGCAAGCCATTCTTTAGGACAGGTTAACTACAATTTTATTTAAGCCTTAATATCTGGTTAATCAAAACATGGAAAACACTTTATGATTATAATTATTATACCGAATGACAATAATTTGGACAAAATAAAGAAATTATGTAAATTGCAGAATTTAAAGTATATTTTATTAGTCCAAATTCATTTTCTGAAAATTTAACATTGAAATTAATCATTATACAATTTTCACCTTTAATGGTATTTATAGATAATTAATGTTTTTTCCAATTCTTAGCAATATACTCTTAACTGCAATCATCATTATTAACTTTAAGAGTAGTAATTGATTATCCACAAAAATCAATTTTAATTTAATCACTATAACAAGTAAATTGAATGATAATCATGCCCCTAATTAAGTCATCTTCTACTACCAAATCCAAATTATATTAACAATTATCCACATTTTTAGATCTCTATTCAGCTTATTCTTTACTAAGCAAGGCATATGTGTATTATTTTTCATTATTCTTTATGCCTACTTATTCTTATTACATTAATAATTTTATATAAATTGAATTATAATATTTTTGAATAATTAAAGATTAAATGAAGGAAGCATAACTAAATTTATATATATAGGTGTTAATTTATAAATATATATTATATCGATCTAATATAATGCAAGATTAATAGAGTATATTTTCAGGATACACTAATCATTGGAATAAGTTAAATGCAACGAAAGAGAAAAGTTATATGTTAGCTAAGTCAATTGATAAACATCCAGAATTTAAGACAGAAATTTTAGATGCTTAAATTTAATCAAAGACTAAGAACATTTTCAAAGATCCAATAAGTGTGTAATTGTGCAAATATGATTCTGCTATTGGTCCAAAATTAGAAAATAATAAAATAGTTATAAGATCAATAGTAGGCAAACCAGACATTTTCAAAAGGAAACTAAGCTAAATAACAGGATAGGATCCAAAATCAAGTAGTAGAAGAACTTTTGCAAAAGGAAATACAACAAATACATTTAGAAATAACAATACAACAAAAACTTAATAAGTATTTACAGGGGAAGAGTTGTTGGCTAAAGTAAATTTAATTGAGAAGCACTTATTTGAGTCTCGTTTAAAAGAGGATTAAGAATTAATTAAAATGCCATTCTAAAAGAAATAGATATAGTTGAAAGAAACAAGAGCTTTAGATGAATATTTAAAATTAGAAAAAGATTAAAATAATTTATTATAAGAAGTGACAAAATAAGCAAATAAAGATCCAAGCAAATCAGTAATGATGGATTGTTATAGATTTCGTCGAAGATAAGAATATTGTATAACAAATGACTCATTAAATAGAAATAATGATGATAAGACAATGAAGATATTGTAAATTAATAATTTTTAATTAGGGAAATAGATGATGATAGTGGATATCCATTATTTATGATGTCATAGAATGATTAAGTCATAAGAAAGCCAAGTATTATTAATTAAGATGAAACAACATAATCAATATTAAGACAATTAAACGATGAACCTGTCTACCGAAGTTTCTCTAGTAAAGATTATTTGAAATCTCAATCTAATAGATATACAAAGATAGCGGCTGATAAAATTAATATAAACATTGATAACTTACTTATTTAAGGATTGAGTAAATTAGATTAAGAAATTAAATTTGATATCAATGCCAAATATTTACTCAAACCAATAGATAAAGGTAATGGTGAAGAAACAATTACTGAAAACTATCCATCTTATTATAAAATAAATTACAAATGATTCATTATACATTATGAATTATAATTATATAATAAAATCAAAATAAGTTTAAACTATTTTTAGAAATAATTTAAAATAGATTTATAAATAACAGAATATAAATATATAATCAGTATAACAATGCACGTTTCTTTTTTAACCATCCAAAATTTACTCATTCTATTTTTATTCGTTCCCATACTTCTAATTAGAAGGTTTCTTTATTTCCTCCAATTAAGAATTTGTGATCTAAAACTTATTCAATTGTCATTCTTTTTAAAGGATCTGGCTCTAACATTCCTTAAATAAGTGAACGAAATTCATCGTCATATTTGTTTTATTTATCAACAGCTTACCAATATCTACCCCATTATTTAGTAGAAATGAATCTCCAATATGCACATGCTTTAGTACTTTATCTAAATGGAGGATGAGCAAAAGCCAATAAAAATAAACATACTCCTAATGAAAACACTTCTGCTATAGGTAATGCTTCTGTATTTATTAGACCTTAACTTTATAATTCAGGTGCTAAATATCCTAAAGTTCCCATTGATCTTGTTGCAAAACCTCCTTTTATTGGTTCAGAGAATCCAAAATCACAAATCTTTATGTTTAATGACTTATCCATTAAAATATTCTCCAATTTCATATCTCTATGCACAAAACCCAATTTATGTATATATTGAATTGCCGCTGTTAATTATAAAATAATGTATTTAATAGAAGCTATTGAAAAAGGTTTCTATCCTTTTGCCAAAACATCAAAAAGATCCTTCTTCTCTAAAAGCTCTGTTATTATGAATCTTTTCTCTGGGTTTCCATCTATCAAATGCACAACATTTTAATGTTAAATTTGAGAGAGTATATTTATTTCTTTTTTTATACATTCTGTAGAACAATTATCTTTGAATAATTTAATAGCATATTCTTTCTCATTAATCATCACCTTTCTAACCTCACATGTTAATCCAGAACCAATTATTTCTTAAGATATTTTCATTACTTAAATTTATAGTAAAAGTTTAACTAATTTTTAATTTTTTAAAATCAAACTCAATTCACTTTCATTGTGATTAAATAAATTCTTTTATAAATCTTATCAGAAAGTATAAATATTTTATATAATTCAAAAATCAATTCATTATAAAAATTTCCCAAAGTAAAGTCTATTCTTAAAAAAAAGGATGTTGCCTTTCTTCAAATCTTTTATTTTAACCTTGTATGAATATCTTGCATTTCATTAAAATACTCTATTTCATTTATATCTCCAATTCTATCGAGTATTTCATCTAAAGTAAATCTTAATCTTGGATGTTATGCAATCATTCCCTTTATTAATTCCAAACAATAAGGAGGTACTTTTTTGGCCTTATTCTTCTAAGAATATAACCAAAACTGTTCCCATTTATTTTATTATATTAATTTATAAATAGCACATGATGAATTAGAAGTTTTGAAGGGAAATGATCCAAAAAGTAAAATGTAATACAATACTCCCAAAGAGTGTATGTCACATTCTTATAAATTTAGAGCATCAATAGATCCTATAGAATTTATTTCAGGAGCAATATATCCATCTGTTCCAATACACTTTTGAACTTTACCATCGTCTAATTTAGTACATAAATTGAAATCGCATAATTTGATTTTGTAATTAAATTTATCAACCAATACATTTTCTAATTTAATATCTCTATGAGCTATTCTTAATTAGTGCATATATTTCAAAGCATTTACTAATTATTTTAAAATACAATTTGATGCATTCACTGACATTTATCCAGCTCTTTACAAAAACTCAAATAGATCATAAGGAAGCATCAATTCTGACACTATAAACTATTCATTTCCAACAATAAATCTCAAAATGTTTTCATGATTTAATATTGAATGAATGCTATATTCCTTTTATCCAAATTTTCCCTTTTTGAATTGCTTTATAGCAAATAGTTAGTCTCCAATTTTTATTTATCTTATAATTCCAACAGATCCTTCACCTAAAGGTATATTAATAATTTCCATTTTATTCATATATAATAAATTAATGTTTTCTAATATTTATTTTTCTTATAATAGAATTGGATAATTCTTTCATAAAATAATATTGTTTTTTAATTATTAATTTATAAAATTAAATAATTCAATAATTTTAATACTAACATAAATAATAAATTATTTATTTACCTCTTGATCAAGATCTTAAACATCTTAATCTGCATTTCACTCTTCATCTTCTTTATAAACAATCATAGGCTCTGCTTAATGTTACTATTTCAAATTATTTCTAATTAACATTCCTTTATCACTGACTTATATTTTTATAATTTTTCCATATCTTTTTTCATCCTAAATAAAGAGATATTAGATAATCCAAATTGAGGTTAGAAATATGCTGTTCTTTTTTTTAATTTATATAAATTATATTCAAAAATTTATTTATTTTTATATAAATCATCACTACTTTATGCACTCAAAACATTAGATTTTTTTTAATATTTGGCTTTACTTTTGTACAAAAAACCAAAATTTACTTTATTCATTATCAATACATCTTCCTATTTTATTATCGTAATTTTTCTAAATACACAACAATTAATTCTATAGTAATAGATTCTAATAGGTTTTCTACTTTTATTCATCAAACAACTTTAATATTTGAATATTGAATTTCTAATTACATAAGCATTATAAAGTAGTTGCTTACTATTATAAAGCATTATAAATCAACGAATCTAAACATTCATAATGAAAAAAATGGTAACAAGGAGTCTACACTTTACATTCTTATATCTCTTATTAGCAATTTCTACAAGTATATTATTTATCTAAAATAATTGATTTTAAAAAAATTAACGATTCCATCTCTTAAACTTTTTAATTTTCGATTATTATAAAACTATCTTTTTCCTTTAAATAATTTTAATCTATTTTATCATCTTTATCGCAATCAGTTTAATTATTCACTTACTAGGTTTGGTCGTTTATTTAATTTTAATCTTCTACTTTCTAATAGCTCTTTTGAGTAGAATGTAAGATTTATGAATATTTTTATGATTAAATTTCTTTATAATTTTCTATTAATTGATTGATATCAAAAATTTCAACTATTTAATGTTTTTAATCTTGTTTAAAATATTTTTCTAAATCATCTTCTAAATCGCAATTTTCATTATTAATTTTAAAAATCATTTTTGACTCTTTAATATTAAATTAGCTACAAATTTATTTTTTGATCGTCTTATCCCTTTTGATAGTAAATTTTTTAGGCACATTATCGAAGTAAGCTATAATTTTAAAAGACTAATTTATTTCACTCATAGAAAGTTTGTTTATTATAAATATATATATATTAATAGTTATTTAATGCGTGATTATTATTTTGGATACTTATAGCAATATCTTCAAAATGTTAATTTACATAAAAAGGTAAGATAAATTTCTGATACAGATTAAATAATTATTGAAAGAAAAGATTTAGATTCATAAAAAATTAGGGATGATGGAAATGTTTAAAGGTGAAGTCATGAAGAAAGAGCTGGTAAAAATTAATTTAAAGAAAGAAAAAACAGATCAAGAAGTTTAACAAATGATGTATAAAGAAATAATGTCCTTTAACAAGATAATAAAAAATATGGGTAAATTTTAGATAGATTTTATTTGAGCAAGATATTGTTTTAGGTAGAGGTAAGGTTCTAATTTATGGGATAAGTCCAAACATTTATAGATTGAAAAAGAATAATATTTTAACTTATGTATTTTAAAGGAGATGGGTTTCACATTTTTAGTAAATTTATGAGAACCTTAATTAAGAGATATTTAAACCAAAAGTCTTAATTATAGAGAGTAATGACTGTGTATTTGAATCTATATCAACAAGAATAATTTTAATTGCAAGGGTAAAAGTGCATTAAATGTAATATGATTTACAGGTAGTATATGAATTTGGACAGATTAATCAGAAATCTAAAAGTTTAAGAGAATAAAAGAATGGTTTTGAATTTGATAAAGCTAAAATTTACTTAAGATTCTTATGAAATAATTTTATTTTGGGTGCTAGATATTCTAATTAATTTTTAGATATTTCTCCATAGGACATATTTAGAAATGGTAATTCTTATATTATATCTAAACCTGAAAAAATACATTAGGTGTACTAAATCTATATGATGAGAAAACTAAGATAGATACAATATTTAGAATGGTTCATTTGAAAATTATGAATTGAATGGTTGTGAAATAATATTGAAAGATGAAAAAGAAGTATTAAATAAATAAAAAATATAAAAATAACATAAATTTGTGGATGTTTATGAAACATTTAAACTTAGAATGCTTTAAATAAGATAAGTATTCACAATACAAAAGTTGATTGTCGAATGAACAATTATTGATAAATCTAGGGAAAATTGTATTTAAGAAATTGTTTATAATTATGGAATATGTAATGCTAAACTCGATTTTGAAAAAGCATAAAAAGATATTCAAGAGAAAATAAAAATTTAGAAGAATTTACAATAAGATGATAAATAAGAAAATGATGATGATGAAAAATAAAAGAAGATATTTATAAAAATCGTGAGTATGATAATGAAGATGGAGAAGAAGGTTGATTATATATTATTTTAATATTTATAATTTTATGTTGTAATAATACGATTCTTTGGTTGTAGATGCCAGTTTCATTCATAAAAACTACACTTAAATGAGTGTGATTGGAAAAGGACGTGATTTCTATTTAGGGATCACTTCTATCAGCTATTTAATGCAGCATTAGAAAGAATAAGGCAGATACATTTTATAAGTTTATGAAAACTTAGGTCATGATCTTTTTAGAACTAAGGTACTCCAATTATAGAGAGTAATGCTTTAATGTGTTAATGATGTTAATACTAGGATAATCTTGATTGCAGAAAAATAGTTAAATGATAAATAATCTGATTTATATGTACTTTATCAATTGGATGAACTGAGTGAGAGATTAGATTAATACAAATAATTGAACTCTGAAGAAGCGACTAACCTTTTGATTACATTTTGTAAAAATCTTTTAATTACAGGTTCATTTTTGATTTATCCATAGGGCGTGTAACTTATGAATATTTAGATCTAGCTCCATAGAATATCTATGTCAAAGATAGTAATTTTGTTATATCAAATATGGGAATATCATATAAAGGATCTAAATTTCATAGGCCATATACTCCCATCACTGATAGTTTTAATAAAGAGAAAACTGCATTAAATATGATATACACATATTCATTTTAAGCTGGATTGGTTGTTTTGTGTGCTATTACAAAAATAAATTCAGCAGAGTTCTTTTTTGAAGATGGATAATTGAAGTCCAAATTATTATAAGAGGTTTTAAAAATGTTTAGGGAGAAACATCAAGATTAAGATAAATTGAAATTGAAGAAATAATTTATTTCATTATCTAAAATAGAAAAACCATTTGATACTGATATTTCTAAAATTATCCATTTTTTATCCTAGATTTTATCTTTGGATTAATAGAAAAGATCTATATTTTCATTACTTATATGTCATCCTGAGAATCCTCTTAAAGTGGAGAATCCGTTTTTCTAAGAACCAATAGATGTAGAATAACATTATGTAGGATTTGGGAAATTAGATGGAATGAAAATTGTACCTGAAGGTTATGGATAAGCTAAATTTGGAAATGAATATCATTATGGAATGTTTTAAAATGGAAATTTGACAGATGATGGTACTATTGAGATTAAATAAAATAATAACATCATTTATAAATTTTAGAATTTAGTTGTTGTTTAAAAGTATCAGAAAGCTATAGCTGAGTTAAATAAATATATTTTTTGGGGAGAATTCGATGATAAATAATTTAAACCTAATGGAGAAGGTCTTTTACTTAATGTATTAACATATTAAAAACATTTACCTAAAAAAAAATAGTAAGTTTATTTTTAAGGAACTCTAAAAATGGGAAATAAATTAGAGGGTTAAGAATTCTATAAAAATAAAATAGAATTTGAAGGAGAATTTAAAAATAATTAACCAGTAGAAGGTAAATTTACTTATGGTCCAAAACATGTGTTTTAAGGAATTATATAAGATTATAAAAGAATCAAAGGAATTTTGATTTACAAAAATTAATAATTTGAAGGTGATTTTGAAAACGATAGAATTAAAAAGGGGAGGATAATATATTCTGATGGTAGTGAATACGAGGGCGATTTTGAAAATGGATTGAAATGTATTAAATTTAAATAGGTTAGCTTGTTAGGAAGGTAGATTAACATTTGCAAATTATAAGATAGTATATACAGGAGCATTTAAATAAAATAGAATGCATGGGAAGGGAAAATTAACAATATTAGAAACAAAGGAAGATTTAGAAGTGGAATATAATTAAGGAAAGTGTCTAACAGAACTTCCAGATGCTTTTAAATAAGCTATGGAGAAGAATAGTGGATAAGAGGTGAAAAAAAAGGAGGACCAAAAATAATAGGATAAGAAGGAAAATAATGATGGTTAAATAGAAGAAGATATATAGGAAGGATTTGGAGATGAAGGAAATGATTATAATGAAGAAGAAGGTTGAAATATAATATAATATAATTTTTAATGATAAATAAGTAAACAGAATAAATATTCTCATAATTATAAGGAGCTTTTGCATGGGTTGAAAAAATGAGAAAAAAGAAGCCAATGACTTCAGATATGTAAATTAAGGAATTGTTATACTTTTTGAATATTGATGCAACTAATGAAGAGATTGAAGCATTAAATGAGTTAGCCAATCCAGAAGGAGAACAAGATATTTAATATGAAAAATTATATAAAGTGTTTATGAATGATTAACAATAAGAGTAAAGAGAAGTTTTGGAGGCTTTTAGATTGTTATCAGGCTCAAATAGAATTGAAGTAGATAAATTAGAGAATTGGCTCTATATCTATGATAAAAAGTATAGAAATAATGTAAATTGAATTTAATATCAAAGACTAAATAATTTATAGCACAATTGAAATAGTCTCCAAGTTATAAACAAGGATATTTGGATTTCGAGAAATATGTTAAGGAGGGTTGATAGTTATAAATAAATTAAATGTAAAAAACAAATATAAAATCTGTTACAGCTCGAAATGAGTAAGCGAAAGCTAAACTCACTAAGTATGAATAAACTTGAATCATTAGAGAATAATTTCTAACTCTAACAAAAATGTGTTAGAGTACAAGCACACAATAATTGTTGAATAAGAAGTTGCCATCTTAGTAAAAACCTGGATTGACAAATTAATTGAATATCACTCCTAGGAATAATACTCCAAAAAGTTGTAGAACTGCATAAGAAGTATAATGTTTAGTTTAAAATAGATGAAATATTTTCTTTATTAAAAGAATCTAGTTAAAGATTCAATTAATAAACCGCAAAATCATTCTTAATTGCTTCCTAAGACTAAGAATAGTTTACATAGAAATTTCTCTTAGTTAGAAAAATCATCAACTAGCTAATAAAACAATGTATAATCAACAGCACCAAATACAGTAAAAAAAAAATACAATTTGCTTTCAACTGACTCAGCAAATAAATCTGACTAAAGATTCTCATCTGTTCAATTCGCATAATAAATAGCTCAATAATTAAAAAAGAAGTTCGAACCATAATAACCATAATAAAAAAAAGAAAACTTACATGTTAGCTTAGATGATTTTGTGACATAAATAAATAGACCTTAATCAATAATTTCCCCTTTTAAGTAAACAAAATCATTATCACCATCAACAAGAGTTAATGTAGTTCCCACAAAAAGTATTAATTTTGTATAATAGATTAGATTGCCTTTATTATGTATCGTCTTTAATTGAATCCTTCAGACATATAATACCATAAAATTAAGAACAATAATTATTTAGGGATCATGCTGTTTAAACATTTAATTGTGTATCTTTCTGTGTAAAATTATAAGAGCCTTCAAAAATGATTTTAGAATAAAAACAAATAGAGATTCCCCCAATGAAATCAAATTATAAATGTATAAATGATATTTGTATTATTAGTCAAGAAAACTGTAGTATTTGATTTAGATGAAACATTAATTCATTGTAATGAGAATCAAAATTTGAGAGCAGATGTTTATTTACCAATAACATTTCCCTCAGGAGATAAAGCTTAAGCAGGTATAAATATTCGTCCTTATGCTAAATGGATCTTATAAGAATTAAGTTAACTTTGTGAGGTTATAGTTTTCACTGCATCACATTAATGCTATGCTAGTTAAGTGATTAAATATTTGGACCCAAAATAAACACTTCTTTCTGGTTAATTGTTTAGGGATAGATGTGTATTATCTTAAGATGGAGTACATATTAAAGATTTGAGAGTTTTGAATAGAGATCTCAAAGATATCGTTTTAGTAGATAATGCAGCATACAGCTTTGGAGTTCATTTAGAAAATGGAATACCCATTATTCCATATTATGATAATAAAGAGGATAAAGAATTAAAAATGTTATATGATTTTCTTGTTGATTAAGTATTACCTGCACCAGACTCTAGACTTGTCTTATAATCAGTTTTTAGATTAAGAGAATATTACAATTATGGGGAACCAAAATAAGCCATAGAGAAATTATATTGATTTTATATATAGTTTAATAATTTATATTTGATAGGATATATATATGTGATTGCATTTTCTGAACATTTTGTATATAATATAAGAAAATTAAAATTATTATTAATTTTACCACAATTAATGACCCTTTCTATAACCATTTCTCAATAGATTAAAGCTTATAATCTAGCAGCATGTCCTACATTACCAGAATTTATGGAAACAGCTTACAAAACTTAGAAGTCTTTGAAAAAGAATGAGCAATTTAGAAAGCGTATTGAAGTTATTTAAGGATTTGAATTTAATACTGCCTCAACTTAAATTGAAGAAACTAATGATTAATAATATATTGTGGCATCAGGACTTTATGCTCCTTCAATTAAAATATTTGAAACATCATAATTATCAATGAAATGTAGTCGGGGTCTTGATTCAGAAATAGTAAAATTTTGTTTATTAGGAGATGATTATAAAAAAATTGCTATGGTTTGTGAGGATAGAAATGTTGAGTTACATGCTTAATATGGTAAACATTTCAAACTTAGAGTTCCTAAATAGCCAACTGACATGGTATTATTTATTAATATGATATTAGATCTATAATCCTTACAATTGTAATTTATTAGTGTCTTCTTAGAATGAAGATATCACCAGATTAAATTTAGAACTTGGATCATTTGTAGAATCATATAATATTCAATAAGAGACAGGAGTTAATTGTTTATGTATGCATGATTAATTGTAATTGGGATTTGTGGGAGGCAATAAATAACTAAGTGTTATTGATTTTAGATGTGATTAGGTTGTTCAATAATTAGGAGTGAATGATATCACTAGTTTAGCAACTCAAAATCTTTAGGTAGCTTTGGGAACAAAGGAAGGATTGATTAAATTATTCGATTTAAGAAAACATATACCAATTCACATCTATTAACATTAATATCGATTACCAATTAAAAAGATAGTTATGAATAATGATATGATTGTTTCTTGTGATGCTAAAATATTAAAATTTTGGTAAGCAAATCGTTTATTTACTAACATTGAACCATAAAATGAAATAAATTCATTTACTTGGATTAAAAACTCTGGAATGTTTTTAGTAGCATTAGAATAACCAAGAATGGGAATTTATTTTATTCCACAATTGAATGCAGCTCCTAAATGGTGTCCATTTTTAGATAATTTAACAGAAGAAATGGAAGAGGAAGAATAATAGACAGTTTATGATGAATATAAATTTTTATCATATGAAGAATTAGAGAGATTAGATGCTTTGCATTTATTAGAAACTGCAATGTTAAAACCTTATTCTCATGGATATTTAATTCATTTGAAATTATATTTAAAACTCAGATAATAAAAGGGTCTCGATTTTGATGATTACAAATAAAAAAGAATTTAATAAAATTATGAGAAATAATTGGAAGCAGAGAGAACTAGTAAAGGTTATGTGATACCTGAAGAACCTGAAATAGAATAACCTATTAAATAAATTGATCCAAGATTTTAGAAGATGTTAAAAGATAATAATTTTACAGTTGATAAATAATCTGAAGCTTGGAAAAGAGCACATCCAAGTGAAATTAGAGTAAAGAAATAAATAAGTAAGAATAAACGATGAATAATTGATGTTATTCTAAATTTTAGTTTGTATATAATTATATATATATAAATTAATTAAATATTTTAAAATCATGCCATGATAATTGAGGAAATAGCTAATAATAAAAAGAAATAAAATATTTCTTGGATTGAAAAATATTGACTATCTACTTTGGATGAAGTAATATCTCATGAATAGATAGTATAAACAAGTAAGAATTACCTTAATTTAAGTAAAAAAATTTAATGAAAAAAATGGGTTACAAAATCTCTTATTTTATGGTCCACCAGGTACAGGAAAGACTTCAACAATAATTGCATTGGCAAAATAAATTTATTAGAATAATTACAATTAAATGGCATTAGAAATATTGAGAGCAAAGAATATAAATAGCGAAATGCATCAGATGAAAGAGGTATAAATACTGTAAGAGAAACAATAAAAATATTTATAGTGTTTGAATCATTTACATTGACAAAAGATAAAAATAAATCTATAAAATTAGTGATTTTAGATAAAGCTGATGAAATAACAGCACCAAACATAATTTTCATTGTGTAGAAGTAAATAATTAATTTAAATTTAACTAATTGAAAAATATGGAAAAACAACTAGATTTTGTTTTATTCGCAATCATATATCTTAGATTATTCCAGCAGTTTAAAGTAGATGTACACGATTTAAGTTTAAATAAATTGGTTTTAGTGTAGGCAGTTTGAGAATCAAATAGATTTGTGAGAAAGAGAATATTTAATTAGATGATAATGCTGTAAGATCGGTATTTGTATTGTGTTCTGATGATATGATTATTAGAATGGCACATCCCGATTAATCAAATAGATTTTAGAATATTTGATGAATCAATGTAAAATATAAAAAACTTATATATTAAAATAAAAACAATATTTAAATGAGTAAGGAATATCATTAAAATTATTATTAACAGAATTAAGAATATAATTAAGAGGACTGAGTGTATCTAATGATAAATAGAAATGTAATATAATAGAGAAAATTGCTGAATTAGAGAGAATCGTCTTTCAATTTTTTGCAATGATTAATTTTAGTTACTTTTTTTGATTGGTATATTTAATGAAGTTCTTTTGTGATCAATTTTTTTTATTTTAAAATAAAAATAAATCCTTATTTAAATATGGCAGAAGAACAAGTTGTGACTGTGAAGTTTGCAAATTAACCAAAACTTTTTGGGAAATGGGATTATGATGAAGTTCAAGTAACAGACTAATGTTTCAAAGATTATATAGCAGTTCAAACATCTAAATCAAGAGTATTTGTTCCTCATACAGCTGGAAGGTATAAATATAATATATATAAATATCTTTTTAGATATTAACGTAAGAAGTTTAGAAAAGCTTAATGTCCTATAGTTGAGAGATTAGCAGGTGCATTAATGTTTCATGGACGTAACACTGGGAAAAAGGTGAAAGCTGTAGCTATAATAAGACATGCTTTTGAAATAGTTCATTTACTTACAGGCAAGAATCCACTTTAAGTTTTATCTTTGGCTGTCTAAAGAGGAGGTGCAAGAGAAGATTTTACTAAAGTTGGTACAGGAGGTGTTGCTAAATAATAAGCTGTTGATGTAGCACCTATTAGAAGAGTCAATGAAGTATTTATTTATTATATATATATTAAGGCTGTTCATAATTTAGCTAAAGGTGTTAGAGAATCTGTCTTTAAAAAGATGAAGACTATTTCAGAAGCACTCGCTGATGAACTTATTGCAGCAGCCAATGAAGATGGATAAAAATCATATACAATTAAAAAAAGAGATGAACTTGAAAAAGTAGCAAAAACAAATCGTTGATTTATTTAGTATAATATATATCTATAATTAAATATACATTCAATTAACCATTTTCTATTCCATTTCTGTACTGATTTATGAAACCACAGATTTTTTATTATTCAAATATTTATAGCCTCTCTAAAATAATAAGTAATTTATAGAGGCTCTTCTTAAAAAAGCTATATAGAATGGAATTCCTAACATATTTGAATATAAACATAAACATTCATCTAATACAACTTTACTACAACACCAAATCTACTTTCTGAAAATCAAGGAGAGACTACCATTTATATGCTAGGCCATAAGGTTACATCATAAGCAACAAAAAATATTCCATTCTATAATTAATTTATTGCTGGAATAAATAAACAAGTATTTTTACAACTAGGCATTAGTTATAATTGTGAAACACAAAGAATGAACTCAATGTAAATATTGATTTAAAAATTCGGCATTATTATAAGATTAAATATAATAACTTGTATAGAGTAAAAGGAGCTTATTGCAATAAGATAAAATAAACATTAAATTAAGTTAACAAAGCAAATCAAAATTAAGGAATTTTATCCAACTTAATATCAATTGTATAAATGATTCCATACTAAGTAATAAACACATCAAAATAGCTGTATCTATAGTGTAATTGTTTACCAAATTAGGTAAAAGAATTGTAGATGCAATAGTACAACCACTAATAAATGCTTTGTCAAAAGATGCTTCTTAAAATCATTTTGGAGATAATCTTTTAGATTCCTACTTGCAACTTTCCAAAAACAATCCCATAAAAAATTTTCCTATCAACATAAGTGCAAAGCAATTCAAAAATTTGACAAATAGCAAAAACCTAATATTAGCATCGTTTTTAATATGTGCTGAAAATAATGAAGAGCATCAACCCAAATAAGACTTTTCTTGTACCATATTTATCTAATAACATTCCTCTAACTAAAGGCATTACAATAATCTAAACGAAAACAGTAAGTTTATTTTGAATTGATTCACGATGAAATGAGTTCTTATTTCAGTTTCCAATAATAATGGGTAATCCACGAACGATCGAAATGAGAACAAGGATAAACTTGTTGGAAAAAGAATGACCCATTTCGTTTATTATTTCATATAATATTTAATTTATGTATACATCATAATAACTTCTTTTACCAATCATATCATTTGAAGCAATTTCATAATTGTGTGGCTCTATTTCTAAAAATTGCAACGTTTTCTTAAAATAAATTCTTTGTTATTTATGATTAACTGTTAGAATAGTTTTTTTTTAATTGTTGAATCTTCTATTTTTATTAGACTCAATGATTTGAAAAGTATACGAATTATACTTGTCATTAATTATTTAAATAGTTCTATTAGAATCTTTATTCAACTGTTCTAAAGAAATTTGTATAATAAATAATATTTTAGTCTGGTACACAGGTAAAATTATATAAGTTTATATTAAAATCAAATATTTTGTTCTTGATGGTATATATGTTTTAATAGAATTAGTAATGCTATTCTTGAGAGAAATTATATGAATTTATATTGAAATCAAATATTTTGTTCTTAATGGCATATATGCTTTAATAGAAAAACTAATGCTATTCTTGAGACGCTAAAACTATATAAATTTATTATTGAAATCAAATATTTTGTTCTTATGGCATTTGTTTTAATAGAAATACTAATGCTATTCTTGAGATGCTAAAACTATATAAATTTATTATTGAAATCAAATATTTTGTTCTTATGGCATTTGTTTTAATAGAAATACTAATGCTATTCTTGAGATGCTAAAACTATATAAATTTATTATTGAAATCAAATATTTTATTCTATGGCATTTGATTAAATCGAAATACTTATGTTATTCTTGAGATGATGATAAAGTTATATCGAAATCAAATATTTTATTCTTTAGTTAATAAGAAATATTTTATAATTTACTCAATCAATTCTAATAGAATTACATTGAATAAATTTGATAAATATATTGAAATCAGAAATTTAATGCCTCCAAAAATAATTACACTTAGAGATTCAATATTTTTATGATAAAATAAAAATGATAATAATAAATGTTAAAAAGTTAATCAACAGAACTATTTGTAAGTCCTGAGGAATTACAGAGAATCACTTTTTTCGCCACTCAAAATCAAAGAAACAGTCATAAATCAAACATATCTAATGTAAAACCGGAAGAATATAGCTTCAAGCCTTAGGTAAATAAAAAATAATAGATTGTAGATAAATAAGAAATCGGTTAATATATAAAGAACAATTGATGATCTGTTAAGATGGAATGAAAGAAAATCATAAAGATTACAATAGTGTTATGATGATGCTGTACAAGTGTAGAACTAATTAGATAGACATAAGAATTATAATTAAATGCCAATCGATTAACACATGAAGTTGATACAAATCAGCCAAGCGTTTTTGAGAGATTATATGTAGTGAGAAAGAGTAATGAGACAATATAATGTAAAAGTTCCTTTGTATTTAATTAGAAAATACTAAGCGTAATACATCAGAGTCTCATCCATACTTTACTAAGAATATGTCAAATACATTATATACAGAATATAAAAAATAAATGAGTGGTACTCCTGAACAATAAGAAAGCGAGTAATAACAAGTTGAGGAATAGGAAGAACAAACTCAAAAAGTTTGTTTACCAAATAGATTCTATTTTGATTAATCAGAATAGAAATAAATTACAGAACCTGAGGTATAAAACTTAATATTTTTGTATAGCCTAAAGTAACAATACCATAGCATATGTTTGTAGATATTAGAGAATAAATTAAATAAATTAATGAGGAGCCTGAGCCAGTTCCTACTAAGAAACCTTTAAATAAAAAAGAAATTGAATTGATGGTAGAGAGGTAAAGTACTCAAACCTCATCATTAGAATGAACAATTGGCAACAAAAGAGAAATTATAAGATCTAAGAACAATGGGATAGGTAGATGTAAAATGAATCCAACGAATGTACTTTCAATCCAAAACGTAGTTCAACTAAACAAACTAAGATATAACCATCTATTTAAAATTCCCAAAGAGTTTCCTAATAATCATCATATTCCAATTTATTTAGAAGTAAGAATAATTGATTTTTATATATTTTGTATCAATTATATATTTATAAATATAAAAGTATTACAAATAGTCTTTTTTTTAAATCATTTTTGATTTGTCATAATACTATTTATTAAATTATACAGATTATCTTTTACTTATTCAATTAATATAATCTTTTAATGATTCTCCCCATACTTTACAAAAACATTTTACCACTACATTATCATTCTTTCTCAATGCTATTTCAATACATAAAATTGGAACTTGTTTTTAATGTTTTGTCTCTATATATATCTTAACTTGTAGATAAAAAACCATCCTTTTTACTTTTTCACACTTCTCTCCACTGTATCATTGTTTTTTAGATAAATATAATATGTAATTATATTCAATATACTAATAGGAAATAGTTTTATTACCAAATACTTGAGTTTATAAAAGGAGAACTAGAAATTCTAAATAAATTTACAAATTGAAATAAAATAATCTAATCAACAGAATAATAAAGATCTTTCTAACCAAAAAGAATTTATATTAAATTGTATTAAATTTTGAAAAAATGTTATAATAAATATTTAAATTGTTTTTCATTAATATTCTCTTTCTTAAAGACTCTTGTTAGAATGATACTAATATAGATTAATTAGAGTAGTATACCATTTCACTGATTGATTTTTGTGATCCCATAGATTTTGTTTATTTTTACATCATTTTGCCTGTTTTATCGTATTAATCAATAAATTCTTGATTTTCATTCTCATCTTCAGTTTCTGGTTCAATGAGCTTTAATACTAATGTAAATTTACTTCTGAAATATGAATTCTTCTATCTATAAATTCTTCATCTGGTAAAACTTCTTTAAATATTCTTTTTCTATCTTCTAAATCCATCCCATAGAGATTTTCAGCTTTAACAATATCTTCTGGAGGTACTTATACTCCATCTAGATTTCTTAGCCCAGGCAATTTGTATAATACTTACCATCTATAATATCTTCTATTTTAAATTGGATTATAACACAAATCAAGAACACTTAGAAATACCAAGTTTTCTAAAAAGGATAATTCTTTAATTCTTGATATTTTATTATTTGCTATTCTCAGCTCTCTTACTGAGATAAGATCTACAATCCCATTTAAACTTTTAATTTAATTTTAAGATAATTCTAGTTTCCTCAATTTTGGTAATTAAGTCAAACCATCTAATATTGTAATTTCATTTCCAAATAAATCTAATTCAGTTAGATTCATTCCATCTAAATTTTCAATATGATCAATATGATTATTAGCCAATTTCAAAACTTATAAATATTTATTTTTTTGAACTCCTTCTATTTACCTAATCTTATTATTAGAGAGATTCAAATAACGAAGAAAACGATGGCAACTGAGATCTGGAATTAATTCAATGTCATTATTACTACAATCTACATCCATAATTTATAATGGTATGTGTCTTATATAATAATTAAATACTTTAAGTCCAATAATTTTGTCAATCTATTATTACTTGCTTTTAATGTAATTATATATTTTAATCCATTTAATGGTTTAAGTGATTTGATAGAGTTATTACTTACATCAATATGTTAAAGATGTTTGAACTTCTCAATACCCTAAAAACAATAAATGTATAAGTAATACATGTAAGCTAGTTAAATCTAAATTATTTGCCATAAAACTTAAATAAGCATAATGTTATCCTTCAGCAGTTTTACCATATGTAGTAAGAGCCTTCTTTAAGACTTCTTCTGAAATTGGTTGCTTTACTTCTTTTTACTTTCCAGCCTATTCTTAAGCAAATGAAAATGAAGAAAGAGAGACCTAATATAGTTTCTCCTTATAAAAGGTGTCTTTAATTAAATGTGTCATTATATAAAATTTATTGAAAATATATACATTAACAAAATTGAATTATATCAATAGTAAAATAAATAAATAAATAACACACAAGATCAATAATTGCTTAATATTATTAAATATGATTAATATTATATAAACAAAAATGGCTTTATCATATTCTGCTGGTTGTTTACTTAGTTAAGTTTTTCTTGTATCTATCAGATTGAGAACATGCTCTTTATTATGTATTATTATTTTATTATTACTATGTATTTAATGAAAACAAGTCTTATACTTAAGCTTAATTTAATTAAAATAAGTTTGGTGTATTCTATTAAGGTTAGGCTGAAAATAAATCTATTTAATTTTGCCTTTAATCATTATTAGCAAATAAATTCATTGCCTATTGATTTGGTTATTGAAATAATTAATTTGATTATTATACTCCTGATGTTTGGAAAAAATTCATTGCTGGTTATTAGTCAAATAATGATTATTGCTATGGTTGTTGTTAAAATAATTATTATGTTTATGACTGTTATTAAAACAATGATTATGTTGATGGTTATTATTAAAATAATGTTGGTGGAGATGGTTGTTACTAAAATAATGCTTATGCTGATGATTGTTGTTAAAATAATGGTTATGGTGATTAAAATAATGGTTATGGTAATGATTATTATTAAAATAAAGACTCTGAGGTAGGTTATTAAAATAAGGATTGTTATGATTGTTGCTACTAAAATAAAGGTTATTATTAAATTTATTACTAAAATGTATTTGTTTAATTAAATAAATTAAAAGTCTAATTAGATTATTAGTTATTTTAAAAAAGATTGGGTTATTAGGGGAATTGATTCTAATTAGAAAAAACGTTAGTTGTTTATAAATTTTAAAAAGGAAATAAATTATATGATTATTAATCCATTGAATTTTAAAACTTTTATGGTTGTTATTATTATCCTTAAGGTTGTTATTAAATCAATGGTTGCTGAAATAAATTGAAAGATACTTAATTGTCTTATATTGTATTATTATTAATCCAAGGAGGATTAAATAATTGATTCTAAATATTTTATGTAAAGGGATTTTCATCAAGATTATACTATTATACTTAATTTTAAATTTGAGGGTCTATTTTCGTTATTTAAGATTCAATTTTTGTTTCTACTTATGATTCTATTTTTGATTCTTGTTTATTTTCTACAACATTTTGTTTTTCCTGCTAATTTGTAGGATCTGTTAAAATTAATTATTGTGTTTAAATTGAGGATTATTATTCTGATTGTTTTTCCTAAATATCTTGTTTTTGTATTGATACTCTATTATCGATATTTTAAGGCTCTTTTTTTTCAGAAATTTGTTTTTAATCCTAAATCAAAATAACTTGTTTAGTTTCAAATTCTTGAGGTTTAAGTTTTCTAAATTTAGTTTCAGATTTTGGTTTAACAATTATTGATTCTGATCCACTTTAAGGATCTTATTCTTATTCTTATTCTTTTTATTATTTAGATTTAGTAAAAATTAAGTCAGGGTATTTATCTTTATCAAAATTATTTTCTAAATTAAATTCTGAAGTCCTTGATGATATTTATGATTTTCTGGCTGTTTATTTAGATTAAGTTGGCTATTTATTATCTTCGTTTATATATTATGCATGAAAAAAAAAGGATTTTCTTTCATCCTTAGGTTTGATATTAATCAGATCAAATGAAGATTCATCATTCGACCATCGTGGCTTTGTTTCTAAATTTGGATGAATCTTCTTCTTGAAAAATATGAGTTCAATTATACTTCTTATTCATTCAATTTATATGAAATAATTGGACATTTGATTAAGTCATTTGCTTTATATATGGTTTAATTGAATTCTTTGAGTCTATCTAAAGCAAATTTATAGGGATTTAATTTGTTTTCTTTTTTTTGAATACTAACAAATTTATTTTTGAAAAATTATTCTGATTTTGGTAATTTCTATTCAGTTTGATATTTTCTGGATTCTTAAGCAGGTTATTAATGCTAAGTATTGGATTAAATTCCTAATAAGTTTTGAATACTTTTTCTCATTTTTTCAAGAGACATTGAAATTAAATTTAAAATAATTCATTTTTGTTATAATTTTAATAGGCATTATTATTTAATAAACATATTTTGATTAAAATAACTCAACTTCTTTTTTAATTTTATTAACCTTTGGATTTTAAATATCTATATCCAGCATATAATATTGCAGAACCAGCTAAAGATGCAAATAGGCCTCCTTTAGATTTGATTCCATTTTTTATAATTAATTAGGAAGCTCCAGCAGCAGCAGCAATAGATAAACTTAATACACCAACTTCTTAAGGTACTTATTGAAGTATTGTAGATTAAGTTTAATTAATTTCAGATTAAGCTTATTTTTAAGTATCATTTTGATGTTGTACAGTTATTAAATCTGGTATTTATTTATTATTAGATTCATCAAATTAATTTTATTAAATCTATTATAAGTTTTAATCATCATTGATATGAACTTGATTAATATTTGCTTAAGGATTTTAGACGATAACTTCTTTTTTTTCATCATTAATAATTTAATGAGAGGATTAATTTAGAATTGGAGTTTCATCTTATTATATTAAATGCTCTTCCTAATGAATTATTTTTATTTACTATTAATTATCTTCTACTTTCAATTCTTATTAAGCTTCTGATTTATCTTAATTTTAATTTACCTTGATTTCTGTTTAAGGTGCTTGAATGATCATAGAAAACTATTCTTACTACTCAATGATTGATTTTGGTGCATGTTCAATGGAATGTATTTGTTATGTAATCACAGATTATGTATCTGGGCTTGAGTTTACTTATTCAATGAATTTATTAACCTCTAAATTAATTATGGGTTATTCAAGAAGAGATGTTGTCTATACAGTATTCGATATTTCAATTTAAGGACATTATTCTACACTAGTCTCTTAATTTTTTGATTCCAAACTTATTTCTTAAACCTACTCTATTTAAACTTCATGGTGAAATTCCTATTAAATTATTGGCATCTATTATAAGTAAACATTATCATTTGTCTTCTCTGTTTACACTTAGGTCTTTTCAATTATTACTATTTCATTTAGAACCTTTTGAATTTCTACTTACTCTGTAATCTGAGTCTCACCTTTCTCTATAATTACTTATTATTCCATTTATGGTTACTTTTCTAATTCAATCTATTATTAATGTTATTAAATCTCTATTTTTTGTTAAATTTCAATATTTGTTTATTCAACTTTTTTTTCTATTTTTTACTTTTGCACTCCTTCCAAAATTACATCATCATTTTATTTCTTTAATTATATTTATGGAGCACCTTCTATCATTACTTAATCATTTGCTTTCTACACTATTACAGGACTTTAAGCATTTAGAACAACCTAATTTTACTCAATCTAAATAACAGGAATTTATTTTTCTTTAATCTCAGTTGGATTATATTCAACTACTTCAGTTTCTTATTTCTTTTTTTAAATCAAAGGTTTTTAACAAACAACTGCTTATTCATTTATAGAGTCAGCTTAAACCTAATTTTGAATTTTAGGCTCTTTAACCTATAAACTATCTTCATGTTTATTATTCAATGCTTAAATCTTGTTTTCCTATATAAATTATTAATTAACAATTCTATCTACTTCTGAATTAAATGTTCCAATTCTCTATGGTTCTACATTCTATAATTCTCCATTTTAATTTTCTAATGTTATTTATTCAACTTCTTAATTTTATTAATTTTCCGAAATCACTTCCTAAATTATTTATTCTTATTTATTTTAATTTTCTAATGTTATTTATTCAACTTCTTTAATTTATTAATTTTCAGAATTCACTTCTTAAATTATTTATTCTTATTAATTTTAATTTTCTAATGTTATTTATTCAACTTCTTTAATTTATTAATTTTCAGAATTCACTTCTTAAATTATTTATTCTTATTAATTTTAATTTTCTAATGTTATTTATTCAACTTCTTTAATTTATTAATTTTCAGAATTCACTTCTTAAATTATTTATTCTTATTAATTTTAATTTTCTAATGTTATTTATTCAACTTCTTTAATTTATTAATTTTCAGAATTCACTTCTTAAATTATTTATTCTTATTAATTTTAATTTTCTAATGTTATTTATTCAACTTCTTTAATTTATTAATTTTCAGAATTCACTTCTTAAATTATTTATTCTTATTAATTTTAATTTTCTAATGTTATTTATTCAACTTCTTTAATTTATTAATTTTCAGAATTCACTTCTTAAATTATTTATTCTTATTAATTTTAATTTTCTAATGTTATTTATTCAACTTCTTTAATTTATTAATTTTCAGAATTCACTTCTTAAATTATTTATTCTTATTAATTTTAATTTTCTAATGTTATTTATTCAACTTCTTTAATTTATTAATTTTCAGAATTCACTTCTTAAATTATTTATTCTTATTAATTTTAATTTTCTAATGTTATTTATTCAACTTCTTTAATTTATTAATTTTCAGAATTCACTTCTTAAATTATTTATTCTTATTAATTTTAATTTTCTAATGTTATTTATTCAACTTCTTTAATTTATTAATTTTCAGAATTCACTTCCTAATTTATTTATTCTTATTAATTTTAATTTTCTAATGTTATTTATTCAACTTCTATAGTCTATTATTTTTCTTAAACTTCATCTTATTTTACTTATTCTTCAACTTTTTAATTTTATTATTTTTCTTAAATCCCTGCTTATTCTACTTCTTATTTTTCTTAATTGTATTATTCCTTTTATTCTGTTGCTATTTTTTACTTTTAATCATCAACTAATTAATTTTATGATTAAGTTTCACTAAATTATTCTAACTAATCATGCTAATTTTTTTCTTCTATTAATTATCCATCATTGGTAGTTATAGATTCCATTTATGATTACTTTTATTCACAATTTAAATTATTTTAATCTTGCCCTTATATTAAAACCTATTTGACAACTTATTAATTTTATTCTAAAATTTATTTATTGTTTTCTTGATTATTTTCATTGATTTAATTAATACTTTTTTCTTCTTAAATTTCTTACTCTTATAAATTTTTATCAATATCAGGTGCTGATTCTATTTGTTCTTTTTCTTCAGTTTATTCTGTATTTTTTTCTAATTTATTCTTGCTTTCCTTTTTTCTATTATTTCTTTTTGGCATAAAAATTAAATTTATTTTTAATCTCTTAAATTCCACATTTAAAATTTCTACTAAAATTTATGATGAAAGTTATACGATAGAATTTAAGTAAAATGCAAAAGAAAAAGTTATTATAAGTATCATAAAATAGTTTAGAAAATAGTTAAGAGATAGATGTAAAAGTATTTGAATTTGAAATATGGATGATAAAGCTGTGTAAATATTATAAAATAAATAGTAATTGAAATATAATTTATATTATAGATAATTAAGAAATTATCAAATAGGAAATAACTGAATGAAATATAATTCTAAATAATATTTTTTTTTAATTTTGACCATTTAAGAAAATCAATAGGCTCTTTATCTAATGTTACTCTACTAATAAAACCTCCAGAACATTCTTAGATAATACTTAACAATCATCAATGCACAAAAAAGCAACAGATGGAGCAAGATTGTTAGGATTAATACACTTAAGCATATCTTGAGATAAAATAGTTTCAGTCATTCTAGAGGCAGCAACAGGTGATAAAACATTAGTTCTTATATTAAATTCTTCACCTTCTTTGGTAAGACTTATAGAAAATCCAATAATGGCATATTTTGCAGTAGTAGAATTAGCCTATCCTATTTAACCATATAAATCAGAGCCATATATTCTATTTATAACCTTTCCATATCTCTATTTAATGGTATAAGGCCAAGCCGCTTTACAACATTTATAAACCCATTTAAATGAACATCTATACCATCTTCATAATCTTCTTTAGTCATCTTAGAAAAAAACATTATCTTTTATTATTCCAGCATTATTAATCAAAATATCAATCGTCTATTTGATTATAAAATCTCCATCTAAAATATCATGATAATCCATTAAAGTTAATATTTTTGACAATCTAATAATTCATAACGTAATTACTTCATTCACCAATATATAATTTTTACTATCTTTTTTACATCTATTATTAAAATTGATTTATGATAAATCTTCTCTTTAAATAGATTATTATATATGCTATAACTATAATTTAAGCTCCCTTATCAGTAAAGTAATTACAATGCTCTTTACAGATACTTCTGACAGCTCCAGTCACAATAATCACTTTACCTCTAAAATCTAATGCCATATTAAATTTTTTATCTTTTCATTTCTGAATTATGTATGAGAAGAAGAGTATAAGTTATATATACATAATTAGTTCGATAAATGATATTTTATTATTATAATAAATTCTCATTCTTAAATAGCTTTAGCTAGCACAACAGTTGAAAATGATACTTCATTTGGATCTCTTTCAAAAAACTTTTAGATAATTTTAGAAACATCAGCTAAAAATGTTTCTGGTGTCGATTTACCATGATTAATTGGGAATTACTATAGTAAATTTAATTAATTAATATACTTTGCATCCATCTAATTCATATATATCACCCTCTTTCAATACAAAAGCTATGAAATGGCGATCAATTTCATCACAACAAGCACTCTCTCCTTATTAAACAGCTTCTTTATGAACTTCTTTTAATTCTTTAGCTTTTTTAAATGCTTCTCCAATTTATTATGGAGTCTTTCCTTAGGTACTCTTTTTAAATTCTGCTAAATAGCTTCCTTCATGAATGATAGCATTGTCAGCATTTAAAGCAACATGAACCATTGCTATTGTACCACAAGCATTCTTAGCTAATTATTTCATATAGAACAAGTTTGGAGATACATGTTATCTAAATTATGATAAATAATTTACCCTTTTTCTTGAATCAATGCTGTTTCTTAATCTACAAATTGATTAGTGTTTTCTTTGATAGGAAAATTGAATAGAACACCATAAATTGGTTATGGAATCATCTCAAAAGCCCAATCTTCAAAACCTAATAAATCATGGAATTATGCTATTTCTACATTAATGCCTTTTAATTTAAATGATATATCATACCTAGTTTGATTGCTTATTCATTCATAACTTGAGGATTTGATTCAAGAGGCATCCAATTGTCATCTTATTGTTCAATATCCATTTAAATTTGATTATTTATTTAATATAGTTTTTAGATCAATATAAATATAATATAAATATTTGAAATATGTATTCATGTTTGATCAATTTGTCTTTTTCTAATAATCTAATATAGTTAGACTCTTACTCTAATCAATTCTTCCCAAGACTTCAAGAGTAACGTAGTCTTATTTATTAGACATCAAACCAGCTGTCATTGTTGTCATTTTATTGATATTTTTAAGAACATTCTGAGCAGTCAAATTGTTATCTTTAGTACATTAAGAATCTAATCCAAACTCATCAATTTGATGTTCTGGTATATTATTCAATGTATTCTATAACTAAGGAATATCATTTGTATTAGTTTAAATGGTTTTAATCTGAGATTACAATTCATCAATTATCATATTCTATTTTGATAATTTGTCTTAATAATCTTAATTGATTAAATTAATTTCTCTAACTTTGCTTTCTTAAATTTCGATCAATTGCTATTTGTATTATACTATCTGGATGATTAACTATTCTTGTTCTTCCCTCAATTAAAAGTTCTATTCAGTCGTTTCATCTAAAACCTTTTTTAACTCTAAAATCTCATCACTTTATTTTAACATGATTTATGTTAGTTAATCTTAAATTTCTACATTCTCCTCTATTTATCGATTTAACTCATTAACTTTCCAATCTACCCTCTCCTTTTATACACTTTGATCTTCTTAGTCATTCTCTTATTCGATATTATTCTCTTTATTAAAAAATTTGTAATACTCACTTAATTATTATTGCATATCAGTGATAATTCGTGTCTTTGTCTCTAACAACTCCTCTCTTAATTGCAATTCTATATTGTTAAAACAAATATATACCTTATTCTAAGAAAGTTATTTAATCATCACTATTAAGCGAGCTATTTTTATTATTTTGGTTAGCTGACGTCAGACATCTACTTAAAGATCGAATATTCTTTGGATGTTCATTATTTAGAATTATATTCACTTAATTCAGAGATTCATCATATTAGCATCCAAAATCATTTAAAAGAGGCTTTTTAATCTTTTAATTGCAATGACAAATTTATTTAATTTATTAATTATCAATCTATTAATTAAGTTTGATTTCAGTATTAAATTAACAGAAAAAGTCTTTTTTTAAAGACTATTCTTTCTATATTTGAAGACTTAATTGAATTTGTTCACAAATAGTGTTCTATTAATTATGTTTACTGCTCAATAATTTAATTATATCTATCATAGAGTTATTAGACTCACTAATATTAAATACTAATTCATTTTATCCTTAAATATTGTAATATTATTTTAATTCTTCTGTTTAGCATTCCTAATTCACATAAATACATTGTAGTTTTGACTACTATAATTATTACATATATTGCGAAAGACCAGCTCCAATTAAGTGTTATTCTTTGTCATCATTTTCTGAGCTTTCTCTTGGTAAACTCATCTTACTTGAATAGGCTGTTTAACTATCGTTTAATTTTTGTTGCACTTTTATTATATTAGCATTTTGAATTGATTATGATTGGGAACTATTATTCTCTACTTGTATTTATTTTCTTTCTAAAATGTTATTCTATAATACATTAGTACTTTTCCAAATATCGGTCTAACCTGGTTTTACTTGTTTTGTTATCTAGATTGCCTTCAAAATCAGAAAGATGTTTCCCTTTATTTTGATAATGTTTTTAATCCTCTTGGAGTTGATTACTTATCAAAAATACATCTTAGAGAGTTCCCAAAACATCTTATTATGAAACATGATATTGCATTATTGAAATCACAAATTATAAAATTAATATGGAAAATAATTGTGTAACATATTGTACTTCTAATCTAATGCTTAGACATAATTTAAAATATTATTGAGAATAGGTAAAATAAATTGATTCATTATCTAAATTCAGTTGATTTCAGTATAACTTAATTAAAGATTTTTAATGTAATTTATCTCAGGTAAAGAATTGATATCGGTTAACTGAGATAAGTATTTGATTTTCTTGTTTATTAATCTATTAATTGGTAATATGTTTATATGGAACATAAGAATTCAATTGATTGATTGATATGATATCTTGATTTGAAATAATTGATGAACTCATAATTCAAATAATCTTTGTAAAGTAGTATTGTGATTTAGTGAAAAGTTTTTGAATTTATATTTAAATAAATTAAGAAAGGAGAGCTTGTGAATTTTGTAAGAAATATTTGATTTTGGAATGTTGTTTGTGCAATAATAAATTTATATTGATAAACGACTTTCAGAAGAAGATGTAAAAATGAACTAAATATATAGTTGGAAGAAAGGAACAAATATATTTCTTTCATTTATAATAATGTTCTTTTAATTCCTGAATTTGTATTCGCTTAATCATATCTAATTGTTTTTTGAGGAAAGCTTATTTCTAATTGGTCTTAGAATTGTAGGGTGACTGAAGTAATTATAGAAGTTTTTTAGTTTATAGAGGTCTCTACTTGGAAGGACTGCTTGAACTGTTTTGATTTATCGCTCTCTTTTGTACTTGAATCCGACCAACTCTTGGACTACCTGGTCGTGTAGATAGAGGTGCCACATACATAACACCTTTTTTAACATCTGGCAATGTCTCTCTACTGGGTTTGCTTGTCTCCTACAATGTAGAGATTCCATTTATACTTGAGTAGAACCTGACATAAGTAAAGAAACCTTCTTTTTCTTATTCTCACCATAAAATTAAAGACTTAATTCCTTATAGAATTAGTCAATCTCATTTTCATTCTTATTATCTTACTCTGGATCAAAGCTATGAAGAGAAAAATGATCATCGTCTGACATTTTTTTATATTAAAATATTAATCATAACACAAGTTTCTCTATTTACTAGATTACTACTTTCTCTAATTCATTTAAAATGCTAACACATTCTATATACAAACTCTTATAACTTATATAACATAATCCTTTTAATCTCGTTCAGTAATTACTTTCATCCTTTTACATCTTTCAAACTCTTAATCTTATACACCATTCTTTTCTATATCTATACATAATCCTTCAAATTGTTCCCACAATACAAAAACTAAATCCTATTTCCATCTATTTCTATACAATTCTTTTTTATGATTCTTTAAATTTTCTAATTGTCTGTCATCTTTCTAATTCAGAATCTAATATCTGGATGATTTTACTAATTTCATTAAATTATCTGAACAATCATCTTTAATGTTCCTAAAATTTGATATTAAAATTATTAATCATATTTAAGTTAGTAAATATAGTTGATATTATTTTNACTGAGATAAGTATTTGATTTTCTTGTTTATTAATCTATTAATTGGTAATATGTTTATATGGAACATAAGAATTCAATTGATTGATTGATATGATATCTTGATTTGAAATAATTGATGAACTCATAATTCAAATAATCTTTGTAAAGTAGTATTGTGATTTAGTGAAAAGTTTTTGAATTTATATTTAAATAAATTAAGAAAGGAGAGCTTGTGAATTTTGTAAGAAATATTTGATTTTGGAATGTTGTTTGTGCAATAATAAATTTATATTGATAAACGACTTTCAGAAGAAGATGTAAAAATGAACTAAATATATAGTTGGAAGAAAGGAACAAATATATTTCTTTCATTTATAATAATGTTCTTTTAATTCCTGAATTTGTATTCGCTTAATCATATCTAATTGTTTTTTGAGGAAAGCTTATTTCTAATTGGTCTTAGAATTGTAGGGTGACTGAAGTAATTATAGAAGTTTTTTAGTTTATAGAGGTCTCTACTTGGAAGGACTGCTTGAACTGTTTTGATTTATCGCTCTCTTTTGTACTTGAATCCGACCAACTCTTGGACTACCTGGTCGTGTAGATAGAGGTGCCACATACATAACACCTTTTTTAACATCTGGCAATGTCTCTCTACTGGGTTTGCTTGTCTCCTACAATGTAGAGATTCCATTTATACTTGAGTAGAACCTGACATAAGTAAAGAAACCTTCTTTTTCTTATTCTCACCATAAAATTAAAGACTTAATTCCTTATAGAATTAGTCAATCTCATTTTCATTCTTATTATCTTACTCTGGATCAAAGCTATGAAGAGAAAAATGATCATCGTCTGACATTTTTTTATATTAAAATATTAATCATAACACAAGTTTCTCTATTTACTAGATTACTACTTTCTCTAATTCATTTAAAATGCTAACACATTCTATATACAAACTCTTATAACTTATATAACATAATCCTTTTAATCTCGTTCAGTAATTACTTTCATCCTTTTACATCTTTCAAACTCTTAATCTTATACACCATTCTTTTCTATATCTATACATAATCCTTCAAATTGTTCCCACAATACAAAAACTAAATCCTATTTCCATCTATTTCTATACAATTCTTTTTTATGATTCTTTAAATTTTCTAATTGTCTGTCATCTTTCTAATTCAGAATCTAATATCTGGATGATTTTACTAATTTCATTAAATTATCTGAACAATCATCTTTAATGTTCCTAAAATTTGATATTAAAATTATTAATCATATTTAAGTTAGTAAATATAGTTGATATTATTTTTTTGTTCTTTTAAGCAAACTTTTTTTATTTGAATGTAAATGTTAAAATTCAAGAACCCTAATATGTTATAAATTTAATTTATACTAAAACATAATTTCCTCATTCAATCACTTGATTTTATTGTATTATCTTTCTAAAATAGTTTGTTAATATTTTCTATATTAAAAATATCATTTACGATTATACTACTATGAAACTAATTTATCATCATTCTACCTTATTCACAATCACTTTATTCAAAAATATAATGAACTATCGAAAAGAAATATTCCTAGCAACTTTCTCTAAAGAATTGACATTAACAAAATTTAGAAAACATTATATTTAATGATTATGTCTTAATTATCTCCAGCCAACAATTAATACTTCATTTCACTTTCTACGAATTTGAAAGTTCTTTCATTCTTAATTTTTCTTAGTTTAAATAGTTCAATAGTTTATTAACATAATTATAAACTTATCCACAATATATAATAAGCTAGTTTAATTTAGTATTCTAATAGAAAATATATGAATTAACAATAAACAATAATATTGATACTCATTTTTACTTTAAATGTATTAAATTTATTTATTATTACAATACTTTATAATTTAAACTCTCTCATTATTCTTTTGGCATTCACTAAATTTTCAAATACATTTTGGAAACTTAATTAATTCAAAAATATTCTTTTTTACTGCAAACAACTTACCATTGTTTTTAACTAAATATAATAAAACAAAAGCTTATTATCCTTTTTATTTAATAAATTCAAATTTTTTCCTCTACAAAAATGTCTAAATTAAATTTTTGGAATGCACTTTACTGCCATAATTATTGATATGGAAGAAAGCTAATATTTTAAAAACAAAAATATATTAACTAAGAATCATGACAATTTTTAAAGCTGACTTCTGCATATATATATGAAATCATGAAACAAGCTTGAAAACTATAATAATAAAAATATAAATCATAATAATATTACTGGATGCACAAATTCTTTAAATAATTTATCAATATACCAATATTATTATTTAGAATTATATATTTTTGCTAACTAACTCAAACTTTGGTAAAATCCTTCTCTAGTTTAACCACTATATGATTATTTATATGATGTTGATTTGATGATTTTGAAGCTCAGAAGATTATTTTAATTTATC
>CAJJDN010000091.1:203084-226348 GCA_905182985.1 Paramecium sonneborni | reverse complement strand
TACTTTATAATTTAAACTCTCTCATTATTCTTTTGGCATTCACTAAATTTTCAAATACATTTTGGAAACTTAATTAATTCAAAAATATTCTTTTTTACTGCAAACAACTTACCATTGTTTTTAACTAAATATAATAAAACAAAAGCTTATTATCCTTTTTATTTAATAAATTCAAATTTTTTCCTCTACAAAAATGTCTAAATTAAATTTTTGGAATGCACTTTACTGCCATAATTATTGATATGGAAGAAAGCTAATATTTTAAAAACAAAAATATATTAACTAAGAATCATGACAATTTTTAAAGCTGACTTCTGCATATATATATGAAATCATGAAACAAGCTTGAAAACTATAATAATAAAAATATAAATCATAATAATATTACTGGATGCACAAATTCTTTAAATAATTTATCAATATACCAATATTATTATTTAGAATTATATATTTTTGCTAACTAACTCAAACTTTGGTAAAATCCTTCTCTAGTTTAACCACTATATGATTATTTATATGATGTTGATTTGATGATTTTGAAGCTCAGAAGATTATTTTAATTTATCAAAACCTCTATAACATATTTCCATAATAAACTTATCATCCTTTATCAATAACATATATTAATAATTGATTGTTTCAAAATTAAATGAAATAGTTAAAATAATGGTTTAATTACTCATTTAATTTGAGCCTAAAAAGTAATCAATTCTTAAAATAACATGTATCCTAAATAATTTAGAAAAGAATGATCTTCAATGATTAATAATATAATTATTAAGCTAAGTATCAAGAGATTGAGATTTCGTTAAAATTCTAGGATTTATCTATGATTACTTTAAATTCTTATTAATTTGATTATTTCATTTATATTATATTAAATGAAATGACGAACTAAATATTATATTTATTGGGTAATTTAAATAATAAAAGCTAAAAAAAAATTCTTTTTTTATTATTAATATAAATAACAATAAAAAATGTTTTCAAAAAATGATGGAGATTATGAATAAGAATTCAAGAAATAAAGCAATTTATTTGTTTTTGATTCTTGCTCTATTTCACACGTGAGTGAATAAGAGGATTCTATGGGAATTCCCTATCAGTTTGAAGCTTGGAATCCTCCTAACATTGGTAAGGAATAAAAGTAAGCTGGGGAATAGAATGAATAGAATGAAGAGAATAAAGAAACCGAAAAACTTGAAAACCTAAAATATTAAAAAAGAGAAGACGCTTTACCAATTACTCATTCAATAGGAAAAATAAAATAAAAGAAAGTTAAAAATTAGGAAGAAATAAGTGATTAATAAATATAAAAGAAGGGAGTTTATATGCTTCCAGGAGAAAGTAAAAATATCCCTAAAAATTTCACTAGAGCCTTGAAACATTTTATAAGTATATTATTTTTATCTAATTTAGTCACAAACTTTGATACTAATGTCTTACTGAATCCAGAGATTAAGAAGTTTTTAAGTACTAAACCAGAAAAGGCTTGCAAACAAACCTTAGAAAATTCAATAAAGAATAGTTAATTACTTTAATAAATATCTTAAATGTTCTATGGAAATATCCTTTGGGGGAATATCTTCTTAGAAGAAAATAAAGTTGAACTAGAACCATATTTCAGATTCAATAAAGTATGGTTTAATACAAAAAAATGATTTAATCTTTTTAAATATTTATATAAAATTTCCTTTATCTATGATTTTAATTAACAAAGAATATTAAATTTAATATTATTATTAGATTCATGGTTTATACAATTAATTATATTGAAAAAAAAGCAAGACTTTGGTCAATAGAATTAATTTTTAGATAATATTCTTTAAATTTCTATATGATTGTGGTAATTATATTCCTATTAGAATATTAAAATCTAATTATTATCTGAAATGCTACTTATTTTAATATTCTATATGTGAAATACAAAAGTTTTATTGAGAATATATAATATGTAATATTAAAAAATATTATTATTATAATGAAGTCTATCTGATAAATAATGAGGAAGCTTGATAAATTTATTTAAATATACAAGAAGGTTTTAATAAGAAAATCATTGAAATGATTAGTAGCATCTTATTATTTAAAGATTTATGAGTAAAGTTTTGAATTATTCAGATAATTATTTCTAATATGAATTTTAATTAACTAAAATAATTAAAAATATTAATTACTATATAATAATATATAATTTATGTATTATTAAATAATATTATTATAAATAAATATTTTTTCATACTTTTTTAATTTTTAAATGATTTTGAGAAATTTTAAAGAAAGATTATTTGCATTAGTATTAGACTGGATTTATTTTAAATCTAGTAATCTTAAAAAAATTGCTTCAAAAAAACTTTATTTATTAATTTGGATAGATATTCAATTCTTTTTTTTTAAATTAATTCTGAAATACAATTGTTAGTATATCAGAGATATCCAAATTTTATGATTGTTAAAAAGATAAAAATTATTTAATTTGTATCATTCATATATATTATTGGCTTATTAAACTACATGAATTTGGCGGATAAATATAAATTATAATTCATAAATATTATAGTTTTATTTGATGATTTTCTAGAGTTTGAAATTCTTTTATATGATTAAAATTCTAATTTTTAAACATAAATTACTAATTTGATGATGATATAAAAATAATTTGTGTTTTAATAAGAATAATAAATTGAATGAATTGAATAAAATTAATAATAAAGTTGTAAATATTTAATAATTTTTACAATTAATCTAAATAATCGTTGAGATCTGGTTATTAAAGTTTAATACTTTTTCTCCTTCTAATATTGAGAGAATTAATTCTTTAATTTTTGAACCAGATTCTAAAGGATGGTCATTTAGAACAGCCCAATGATCAAATAAACATGAAGGAAAGGCTTATCCTTGAGTTAAACCTCTTAAATGAGCTGTAAATCTAAAAGATTCAGCAACTAGTAAATATGATTTGATTAATGAAAATGATGTTTCTGCAATTTGCTTATCTTCAATAATTACTCCTCCTATTGTATTTAAACAATTATATACACGATCAGTTGAGTCAATAGGTATGATCTGTGTTTTTTACATCAATATATTTGGACTATATTTTCAGGGCATCATCCTCATCCTATTCATATTTTTCTTATAATAATTTATCTCTTCTTTTGATTTCATCTTTTGCTTCTACATCTCCTTTTTCTATTGTACTTTGAAGACCTTCATGAAGTTGCTCAGCTTATGCATAAATTCTATTAAGATTATTTGATGATTTACACATACAAGCTATTTTTTATGTACCTGAAACTATCTCTTTATAAGATACTATAGGATTAGATTTTATTATTTCAATATTTGCAAAATCTTTCTCTATATTATTTAAACATATTTTAACATGTAATTTACCACATCCTGCTATCACATGCTACTCTCTGTATCTTCTGTTATACAAAGTGCCAATGGATCTGATTTAGTAAGTTTCTTTAATTCTTCTACTAATTTTGGATGATTTTAAGGATACTTTGGATTAATGGATTTACCTGATTCAACATTATTGAATTATTTAAATGATCCAAAATTGCGCTAATTTAAGCCATTATTTTGTTTTTATTATTAAGATATCTCTTTAATAATAGATTTATGCTATTTAAAAATATTAATTACTTATAAAATTTTTATAATATTATTATTAAAAATCAAATACACAAATCTAATATCAATTTATCTAAATTGTTTAAATTTTCTTCTTTTACTCTACTATCTAATAATTTAGATTCTTTTAAAATTATTTAAGTATTTAATAATGAAACTGGTTTAAAATTCTCTCCTTTATCTAGAACTAATTATATATTATTTCTCTCTGTTTAGTTTTTCAATTTTTATGATATTAATGTCTATTCTAGATTTTTAGAGCCATTACCAACCAAATCTTAAATTTCTTGTAATAAATCATCAATTTTGATATCGATCTTTTCATCTTTATTTATTTATTCTTTCTGATTAAATTCAATATGATTAATTCGTTCATATTATTACTCCAATAATAAAGGTTCATTTTTTTAGATCTCTTTTGTAAATGAAACAGAAGCTGATTGACCTTCAGTTTTATAAGGTTTAGATTTTACTATTTCTACAACTTGAGCAGGCCTATCTTAAGTTGTTTATACTCTTCTATGAAAACTTAGATCATTCATTATATTTATAATACTCTATGAGTGAATATTATTTTCTTCCTAGAAAAAGATTTTAGATTGTTCATCCATTACTTTTGAACCTTTTATTATAACTGTTTAAACACTTGGTTCTTTTTTAGGCTTTGCCACATTTGTTGATATATAAGGTAATTCTTATAAATATTGTGATTCTTAATTTAATGATTAAGTTTCATATCCATTTAATGCATATTTAGCAGTTTTAAACAATCTATTATTTTGTTAAGTTATATGATAATCTAGACTCTCATTATTGTAATTTAAGTTTCGACTTAATAAATGAAATTGTTTCATCGCTTCTTATTTTTCTCTTTCTGATTAATCCAATCTCAATTGCATCGAATCTAATTCTCTATTGAATTAGGTTGATGATTCTGAATAATATTATTTAAGAATATCAATTGCTATTCTTTATTTTGCTGATTTATCATAATTATTCATTGTAAATAAAAAAAATAATGAAGAAAACCATTAAGTAGAAAGTAAAGATGTTGGGAGCATTGGAATTAGATCGTTAAATGAAACGAAAATTAGAATCCACGAATTACTCGATATTATAGAATTTTGATGTATTTCAACACCCATATAGCAGTATTTTCGATCTCTTTTAGAAAGACCTCATAAACACTATTCAGATGTAGAGTATTTGAAGAAATTCTTATAATAAATACCATATCTTAAAGAAATAACTGAAGGAATGTCTATGAGATTAGTTGAAAAGATCATTCATCAATTATCACTAAAATTCTTGCCTGCAAATAGTTAATGTGATTCTTAATTTCAGATTATGTTAAGTGGAGAAATTTAAATTGGTTAACGAACATTTGTTTAGACAGATACGCTTAATGAAATTGGAACAGTTATAAGAGATACTTGGGTTCTTGTATTAAGTAATGAAGGGTACAATGAACTTATTAGAGAATATCATGAAAATCTGTTAGCTTAAAAATTACATTTGATTTAACAATATTCTGTATTTAATAAAATAAGCATTCAAAGATTAAAAAATCAATTAGATTAATTTAAATAAGATTCAGCTCCTAATAACACAGTTCTATATTAAGAAAAATAAATAGCTGATTCATTCTATCTTATAGTATAAGGAGAAATCAAATTGATATAAGATGATATTGAATTATAGTTATTGGGAACTAAATGTGTTTTTGGAGAAATGGAATTAGTTGAAACAAATGAATTTAGATTACACAAAGCAGTTGTTACTTAACATATTTCTTATTATAAAATAGGATATCAACAATTGAAGATTCTTTTAAATTCAAGTTGTTTGTATGAAATCTTTTGTTAGAACTATCACATTAAGGCATAATTTTGGAAGGAAAGAAAATAGAAATGTAAAAAAGAAATTATTATTCCTATTGATTATTCAGAATTTAAACATGATATACCAAAAACATATCATAATTATTTATCTGCTTCTAAATTGTTAAAGTATGCAAAGAAAAATTCTTAAAATCTTGAAGATGATTAAAAAGAAACTAAAGAAGATAAACTATTAGAATCATACAAATAATTTAATCATCAAATCAAATTAAATTTTAAATAGAATCATTTGTTGAGAAAAGTCTTGATTTAAGCTAAATAAACTAATCATGATTTACCTATTATGAAAGGATTACAATTAGAAAGATATTTACCAAAGAATCATTTTACTCATAAAAAATCACTTAAAATTATCAGTTAATTTAATGAAACTATTTATTAAAGATTTGTTTCAGATGTAGAATCATATCCAACAACAACTACTTTTGTTAAAGGATCTCGATTATTTAGTGCTGCAAGTAGATTATAATCAGCTGCTAGTAGATTATAATCTGCAAAACCAAATTTATTCACTAGTCCTTCTAAATTATAATAATTTAGACCTATAACAGCTGTTAAAAGATCTATTAGTAATGGACCATAATGATAATCAAATTACAAACATTATTTTATAATAATTACTATAATATACATGAAAATAATCAACTTTTATATTACTTTTATTTTAAATTAACAAGTTTCTTTTTCTTTTTTATTTATTTAGATTTTATTTAATTAGTTTTAATCTATTTCTATGGATATTCTTTGCTTGATTTTAATCTAAAATCTATAATATATTTATAAATAATAATAATACTATTCAATTTAGGAGTGATTTCAAATCCAAAAGATTTACATAATCTCATAGGATTTAGTTTTAAAACATCATAATTACTCTAATCTAATTTGTGTTAATATGTCTATATATATATTAATATAATTTAATACTTAGACAAAATCTTTGTATGCCTTATCAGCTAGACAATTAAGATTGTAATTGGTGGAAACTAGTTTTATAACTTGTTGAGTAGCAAATTATTCTAATTTATTTTTTTCTAATTTGCTTTCAGAACAATTAGGTATCTTCTCTTCAGGCAATACAAATATTAAACCATTTTTAACTTCTGTTAAAGGGGGATCATAATAAATTTGCAAAGTTTAATTGGCTGGTTACTATTATGTTCTAAAATTCGTTTTAATTCCCATTAAGATAAATAGCTCTTACAAAAACTAAATTGTGAAAATAGCATTACATTAATTTAATTTTCAGAGAAAACTACAACAGTATTAGATTTAATTCTCTTAACAATACTTATCAATAGTTAAAGTCTTTCATCTTATTCAACTAAAATGTAATTCATAAATTAAAATTATAATAAAAATGTCTCTTATATTAAGTTAAATCAATAAAGATAATGTAAAAGTTGGTAAGGGATGCTGCATTGCATTAGGAGTTTAAATAATATCAGAGATTGGTGAAATAATAATAGGAGATTATACAATAATTGAAGAGGGATGTTTAATTAGAAATAATCATTTTAAGAGAATGATTATAGGTTCTTATAATGTATTTGAGATTGGTTGTAAGGTTGAAAATACAAATATTGGAGATTGTAATGTATTTGAGATGAGATGTACATCTGTTTTGATAAATTAGGTATAATTGAAAGTGGTTGTACAATTGAAAATAATTGTAGATTTGGCATAAATTCAAGAATACCTTCGAAACAGAATTTTTCTAATTTTTCTAGAGTATACTATCCTTTTAATTGTTTAAAAGTGCCGTAATATGATTCATCATAACATAAAGAAGAAATAACAGAATTATGTGTTGCATTAATTTAGTTAGGATCAAAGAAATGATATTAATAAGTGTGTAAATTAATAATATCATACTTAATATAATTTAGACATATATGAATAAACAAAATGAATTTGAATCAACTCAATAAAAATACTTCCATTTCTATTATCTTTGAAGTACCATCAATAATAGAATCCCCTTTTTCTTTAACATATTCATATGTATATCCAATATTACTTGAACATTGATCAAATTAATATCCCTATAAATTAAGATCTGGACCTTAACCAAATTATGGTCCTGTCATATATTTAGAATATAAAGTATATCTATTTTCTTTAACTTTATAAATTTAATTCTTCTTATATGAAAATAAGAATGATTTATTTGTACTATCTACCATATAATCACCAAAAAGTGATGGAACATAAGATGGTTAAGTATATGCTCCAACTATTTCTGAGTTATGAAATTTAGCTATTAGTAACGTAGATCCATATTTATGCATATTCTACCAAAAGGCTTCTATTGACAGTCCATCTCTTTAACTCTTATATATTAATTCTGCTTTAGTAAAATTCAATTACTATCCATTTATTAATTTATTAATAATATAATCGGTTGTCAGAATTTCTGAATTCTCACTAAATTATATAATACTTTAAATTGTTTTAACTTCTAAATTTTATATTATTGATTTCTTTAAACTTAACTCTTTTAAAATATTATTAGTTTTATTAAATTCTTCATCTGTTTTCTTAGATATTTAGAGCACTTTTAAAGTTAGTTTGGAATCATTATTTATTAAAATATCCTTCATAATATTATTATTTTCAAGAATTTCATTTGATTATTTAATCAATATATCAATTTAATTTTATTATTATTTCTATAATTATTCAATTTCAGATACCAATAATTTTTATGACTCAAAGATATTTAATAATTGTTAGTCTAATTTCATTTAAAGTCTATATTTAAATACTATTCTTACTTTAAAACTTATTTATCAAGTTCAATAACTGTATATATTAAATACATCAATGGAATGATTATAATTAATGTTGTTGTTTTTGGCACACAATCTGTTTGAGGCATTGTCTTTACTCCTTCTAAATCAGCTATTTTTTTCTACAATTATTGGATGGTTTTCTTCCTGTATTCACTAACACATTTTACTTAATTATTTAACAATCTTGTAATTCAATTGAAGCTATATATGTTTCAATATTCTTTTTTATCTCTTCTAATATTAATTTCAAGCTATTTTCAAATTTTATATCTGTTGATAAGTATTGCTCAATTTGAAATTGTAGCTTTTCCTTTTAAAAATACAATCCTTGTCTTATCAATGAAACTTATGCATTCAATTATTTTGGTATTTCTTCAACAAATAATTCAATCTTCTTAAATATTTAGTTTTGAAACTCTGAACTCTTACTAGAAAATGATTCTAATTTAATTTTATCAACTTTTACTTTGTGTACACAATTCTTTGAATTTGTCTTTTTTAAATTGATGTGCATCAATAATCATTTGATTATATAATTCTAATTTCTTATTATTCCTTCTAATCAAATCATTTACTATAGAATCTAAAGTAACAAATTCCTCATAATGTTTAATACTATTTTTATCTGTCTTATGTAATTTCACCAAACATTCATGACAATGCAATTATTTCTTCTTTGATGAATAGCATTCTTTATTGAGACAAATATATTTCTCTTAATTCTAAGTGTCTTAACATATAGTAAATTATCTTTATTCCATTATTCAATTGAATTTTTAATACAATTCTAATTTATTAATTATTATTCTCTTATCTCTCTTACTATCCTACTTAAATCTCGAATGTTAATAGTGATCCTTTATTATATAAAATTAAAGGATTTAAGATCTTGTCTAAGATAATAATATTATATCAAAGTTTGATTTGTTAAAATATTAAGATTGAATACAAAAACCTTTTATTACCCTTATTCTATTCTTTTTTGATATTTCCAAATAATTTGATCAATATTAGTTATAATGATTAATAAAATACAAGAGTCTTAATTTTAGTCTCACTTAGAATAGAGCCTACTACTCAATAAGTCAGATCTATATAGATTTAAGTTAACAAATACAGAAATAAAATGAAAGTTAGATAATTTGAGTCAGACTATTTTGATAGTTTAGAAAGTATTTTCAATTCTGATTATGATCCTCAACCTATTTTCGAAACTTAATAACGTATAAGCTCAACCAATACAACCCAGAAAAAAAGTATAAAAATGTCATCTCTGTTTAATTCTCCAAATGTCAATTAAAAATTAGCTTAACGAAAAAGAATTCAATCCTTTCGTTTGGATTAAGATGTTTAAAGTTATGAAGAAGAAGATAGTCTGCCAGAGAAACTCATTGATGTTGATCTCTACTTTAGATAAGATGCTATTGTATCAGTATAGAAAATTCTTGATACTTAAAGAAAACTATCATGATTTCATAATTATAACTATTGTATATATATTATTCTTATTTGATGTCTCACAATTAAAACATTTACAATTAGTTTTTAAAAAGACTTAAATATACAGTTTAAAACTTCTTAAATTATTTGATGATAACTCTTTTTTTCATTACTGAACTAATTATTTTTATATTTATTCTCAATTATTATTAATGCAATAATTTTCATTAGTAGATTTTACATCCTATAAACAAAATTTTCTAATTACTTGACAACACTTTCAATTTATAACATCATTTCAATAAAATTAATTATAGAGATCATTTATGTTTTATTAAAAATCTTTTCATTTGAATTTTCACTAGAAAATTTTCTTATTTTCTCTCTCTATTCATTAATAATTAAAAAAAGATCTAAATTTATTTTTATTTATAATATAATAAATTTAGTTCTTTTTTGTGAAATCTCTCTGCCTTATATAAAGAATATTTATAAATCCATTTAAAATTTCAAATTCTTATGTTCTCCTTGTTAACATCGTAAGTTTAAGTTTATTCATACTAAAATAAATAAAAATAATAAAATATAGAAAAATCTCAGAAATAATGTATAAGTATATCTTTCAGTCAAATATTGTTTATTCACAACAATGATTATATTATTAGGCATGATGTATGTTTTACTATTATAATCTACAATTAATTCCATATTCACAATCCTCTTTCATAAAAAGAGGTTCATCATATTTCATACATTAGACATATCTAAATATAATAAAATTTATTAGTTTTCTATGACAAAGCCAACATACAGGCTATAAAATAATGAAATAATATAATTACAGAATTTGGAGTTATTTTAACATTGATTTCTTAAATTGGATTAGGGAATGTATATTTGTTTTATTGGAAATAAAAATAACCTTTACTGATGTAGTTATCCATCATAAAATTAAAGATTATTGTTTAAGGTCTTCTTTAGAGATGTTATATCAATCTACCATATTCAATATTGTTAATATAATTATATGGAACTACCATTTAATGCTATATATTTTTAACAAGCATAAACTTTTAAAGTGCAGTATTGATGCAATCACCATAATAAAAAGTACAATGGTATGCTTTACATATACAACATTAAATTTGTAAGATTTAATTGTCATCCTCACCTAGATTAATTATTAATAAATATTACTAGGTTCTAATTTTGGCATTAATCTTGTACAAGATCCACAACCCACATGAGGTTAGTTTTATGGACATTGAAAATTCTTCCATGTATGTCCATTACAACTTTTACAGTATTTTCCTAGTTAAATAAATTATTATTGTATTTATTATTAAAATTAATTTTAACCAAAAGGTTAATAAAAATTATTTTAAGCATAATGATGATTGAAATTATTAAAACCAAACAAACCATTATTCAAAGCTTAAAATTATTAAGGAATTTATTATTATTAAATAATAACTTATTAATTTTGTTGATTATCATCAAAATTATCATCATTGCTTAGATATTCATCATCATTAGAACTTTCTTTATCACTGTATTCATCTTAATTACTATTTTCTTCTTAATCTTCTTGAGAATTATGATTAGCAAAATTTTATTTTTCTAATTTATTCTTTGTGAATTTAACATTCAAATTAATATATTCCTATGGATTTTTATAAATGAGATTTTCTTCCTTCATTTTATTTAAGAGTTATTGAGTTCTTTTTTCATGAGGATTAATCTTTAACCATTTTTCAACTAAATTATTAATGGTTCTTGCCATCATTACTCCAGTTAGTTTTTATCTACAAATTGGACATTCAAATGTTTATTTTTTAAACCAATTAGATAAACAAGCTCCACAAAAATGATGATTACAAGGATTTGCTGCAACAGCTTCATATAAATAATCATTGCATATTGTACATTACAATTCATCTTCTAATCCATCTATTTTAGTAATAGGAAATGATTATTATTCTTTTTTCTTAGGTGGTTCATTAATTACTTAAGATTCAATTTCTTTTTCAACTGATTTTGTGTCCAATAATTTTTCATTTTTTACTTCTTTTTTTCCATCAGAATTTTATTGGTCTATTGACTCTACTATTGATTTAGAAGTTTATTATTCATTATTAATACACACAACAAATTCAAAACCAATTACTTCATGGTCTTTTACTTTTTAATTTGGTAATAAATAAATCAGATCTCCATTAATAATCGACACTGTGTTTCCTTTTCCAATTTTTTTTTCATTAATATATGTTCCATTACTTGAATAATCTGTCAGAGTAAATTAGGAATCCTTATATTCTATTGCCAAATGATTAGAACTTACCTTTATATCTGAAAACACTTTATCATTCTTCTAATCTCTTCCAATAGTAAATTTAGGTTTCTATATTTCTATTGATGATGATGTACTTTAATTCAAAGATAATAATTTTGCAAACATATTTTAAATAATTTAATTATAAAATCTAATCCATTTATTAAACTATATGAAAATTGTATTTTCAATATTTATTTGTCAAATTCTCTATATTTCAATTGATTTATAAATTATCAAATACTTTAATTTCTGTTATCATCAATTTCAATTTAAAAAAAAAGAAAAAGATTCTCATCTAATTTTCATTTTTATATCAAAATTTAATAAAATAATTGAATGAAAAAAAGGCATCAACTATAATTTAAATTTGTAAACTACCATAGTTTCCTCACTTAACTCTAAAGAATTTAGATAAATCATCTCTTACTATTTAAATAATGTATAATTTTACATTTAAATTAGAAAAACTCATATTTTTATACATAAATAAACAATATAATTTCTTATAAAAGATAAAATTATATAAATATTAACCAAAATTCTAAGCTATTTATACCTTTTACTTACTTACTTTAGCATTTAATGAATGATTAATTTGAGATATTTGCTTTTTTCTATTTTGATTACTTATTAGTAATAAATTATATTTTACCAAAAAAAGATTTCCATTACTTATTAAAATTATGAAAAGATAAAATAGATTCAATATAATAGAATTATAAAAGAAATAGAGTGACAATTAAAATAAAATTTAGAATTATTTTGAAGTCGGAAACATCAATTAAAGGAAATTAAAGTTAATATCTCTAATTTTTGATATCTTAATTATTTTTATATATTAGTTTGATACTAATAAAGCAATTCATTACTATTATTTTCAAAGGAACTAATTTAGTGGACTTAATAAAAATAAAAATAGAATCTGAAAACAAAAGGAGGACACTCTAAGAATATAAAATATAGAATTAATAAAAAATAAAAATTGATTTATGTAAATTTTCATCAAACATAGAGAGAACAAATTATACTTGATGTTGAACCATTTGATACTATTGAAGCTGTTAAAGCTAAAATCTAAGACAATTAAAGAATTCTAGAAAATGTGATAGGAATTTTTAGAATATAATATTTAATAAAAATGTATTCCCAATTCAGTTAGTTTTAAGATTGAGAGTTAATCTTCTATTTCATGTTGAAAATAATATAAATATAATCATTTAATCTGTAAAAATCTAGCAAGAATAGTTATTAAAATCATTGTTTTAAAAATCAAGTTTTAGATTAAAATAGATTTATATTTTTTTTAATAATAAATACTTTAAAAATATAAAGCAGTTAGAGCTTTTTTTATAAATATAATAGATAAAAATAATATGAAATTAAATAAAAATGAAATGATTAATAAAAGATTATTTTTTAAAGTAAAACTTTTGAATGGGTTGAATGGTGCATCTGAATTATAATATTAATTAATGATTATAAAAAAAGACAATTTATTTACAATAACCTATAATTAAATGATATTTGTATAGAGTAGTATTTAAAATAATCTAATAAAATGCTAGTATAGCCACATGTTAATGGATAATAAGGTTCTTCATCAAGATCTATGTCTATTTCAATGGATGATTCAATCTATACATAAATTCAACCAATAGTTTAAAAGATGACAGTCGTGAATTAACATTAATTGTAAGTGAGAAAGCCATCAGATGGTGCCTAAGAATTACTCAAATCACCTCCTACTACAAGTGTGACACCATAGATTGCATCAGATAGACCTCTTTAAAGTGAGATCAAAGATCTGCTTTTGATTAATGAGGAACCTAGCAACAAAGAATAGTCTATGTAAATCAGTGATCGTTGTAAGAGAACCCATAAAAATACAGAAAAGGAAATAAGTTAATAAAGTATAGTAATAGATGAAAAACCTTAACATTCCTATAGTGATGTGTAATGGAGTAGACTTATGTCACTAAGAACTGTGAATACTCATCCTTCATTTTAACTAAATGTTTTATGTGATAAAGCTGCTGAAATTGATTAGATTAATTATACCACAACGTGTCTCAACCCAAAGAAATAAAATCTATATTATCATTTTAGTAATGTTATATATTGCATGTATTTATGTTTCTTTATAACTTAAATATTGATTAATTTATAACATAGCTTTTAAGAACAACAAATTTATTAGATTTTATTAATAGTCTTTTAAATAATATCAACACTCAATCAAGTTTTATTTCAATAGTAACAAAATGGCCAAATAATTTAAAATGTTGAGAGTTTAATCCAAATTTACTTGAAGAAATAATTAATTTTGGATCTAATTGTCTTAATTCCTGTGATTCTGGCATTATCAACAGAGTAGTTGCATATTTTATAGCTTTTGCATATCATAAGACTAAGAAAATTAAGATAGTTACTAAAAGATTTAGAGATATTCTATGGAGCAATAATCTAATATATATATTATATTATTGAATTCCATTTCGTCTAATTTATTGCATTGACTATACTCCAATTTAATCATGATAAGTAATTCAACTTTTATGATGAATTTATTGTGTTATTTTACAAATCCTCTGATAGTAATTTAATAACTTATGTTATAAGAATGTTTATCCTAATATATTACTGTTTTTTTATTTATAGATTGACATTAAAAGATAATTTTCAAATAAATAAACTATCATTATCGTATGAAACTAAGTAAATGATAAGGGCTTATATAAATAAATTGAAATCATAATAGTCTGTGGACATGAATTTTCTATCTCAATTACCATAGTCATATGTAGATGATGTCAAATTTTAACGTTATTCTCATTTGCTTTAAAAAATACCTATATTTAAATCTTCTTTTTCATAAAGCACAATGAGATAGATTTGTAGTTTAATTGAAGAGTATACTTACATTCCAAATTAGATTGTGCTGATGCAGTAAACTTCAAATTAATAGCTATTCATAATATTGTCAGGAGAAGTGTAAATAACATAAAGAAAGGAAGGAAGTTCTATTCCTGACTTTAAAATTAAAATAATAGGAAAAGATTCAATTTTTAACAGTCAAGCCTTTTTCAGAAATACATATTCAAATGTTAATGCAACATCTATAGGGTATTCCTAAATAGCTTAGTTAGATATAGAGAGATTTTAGGAGTGTATTAAATTTAATTACGAAGAGAGATAAAAATATAAAATGATGGTTGATTAGATTGTTCTTTATAAATTTTATAGTTTATGTTCCATATGTTGTTATTTATGTGGTAAGTTTCATGATATTGATGAATGTGATCATGTACATTATGTTCCAAAACAATCAGTTTTAGTTTAATATATCTAATCAAATGATTAATAAATTCGTAGAAATTACTTTCGAAGTAAAATGAGACAAAAATAAAGGCGAATAAAGTCTAGTATTATGAAAATTGAAGAAGCAGCTCTTTTATTTTAACAATTAAATATTGAGTCAGATAATACAGATGATCACAAAAAATACTAAGATGAAGTGATTAGTATACAACAACCTTAAATGGTAGAAGTAAGCCATCATTTAACAGACAGATAGAATTCTCTTCAGTAATCTTAGTAGACTCCTAGAAGAGGATCATTATACTCTATGCGTGAGTCTTTACATTCTTTATAATAGTAATAATAACAATAATAATAATAACATCAATTAATGGATATCCCAAATATAAGTCCAGTATAATATGTTCAATAGCCACCCAGTGGAATTTCTCATAGTTCTTATGGTTAATTATTAAAAGATGTATCAGTTAATCGTAAGAATTTTAATGGATCTTCAGATAAAAATTCAAGTGGAAATGTGTTTTCTTTACCTTACAGCAGCAATGGAAGTAAGAATACTCCTAATAATATTATTTAAAAATAAGAAAAAGATGAATTAATTAGTATTCAATTGAAAATGGCTAAATTTTAGGATAGTGTATATTATCATTAGAAGAGAATACATAATCAAATTGATAATTAAAGTTAAAATACACTTTCCAAATACTAAAAATATCATACAACTCAACCATAATAATAATAATAAACATAAACTGTTCGTTCAGACAGGAAGTCTAATTCTTGTATTTCTGAATCTGAAAAAGGAGAATATCAAATTTAATAACAATAGGAGGTGCAGCCATCTAGATATGGTATTCAATCATCAAAATTTACAGGAGAAACAGCTAAACAATTTATGCGAAACCCATTAGAAATGCCTAATATAGAATTTTATCAGTCTTTTGAGAAGAGTAATCAATTTAGTGATTACTTTCCTCAGCATAATATAAATTAAGCTATTGAAAGTTACAAATAATATTAATAATCTAGATCTAGTGTTCATAAATGAATATATAAATCTTTATTTAATAATAATTTTAAACTCTTTCCTTTCTTGTATCTATTATTCAATGAAATTACAATTTAATAGATTGATTAACTATTACAATAATTGATAATTATATTATTATTCTAGTTTTTAATTTATTTGAATAAATCAATATGAGCGCCTTAAAGGCTAAAGGTAGAAAAATATTTGAAATTCCGATATGTACAATTTGTTTAGAACCGATGATAAAAGATCTTTGTGTTTTTACAGTATGTGGTCATGTGTTTCACTACAATTGTGGTGTAAATTGCCATTAAAATTCAAGAAAATGTCCAAATTGTCGTATGAGATCAACTGAAATATAATCATTACATTATGCAGTTGAAGAAATCACAGGTATTGATGAATAAATGAGTTAATTACTAAATGATTTGAGTGTTGATTAGAAATAACATATGGCTAAATTATTAGCAGAACATGAAGAATTAATGCATGAAAATTTAAGACTTAAGCAAAGAAATAAATTTGTAGAAGAAAAAAATGAATCTATACAAACAGAGGTTTAACATATTTAAGCAGAACTTAAGCGATTTCTTGAGAAGAATAAAGATTTTGAAATAAAAGAAAAGTCTTCAAATTAAAAAATAAAGACTCTTGAAATTTTTATTTCACAATTTGAAGAAGATAATAAAAAATAAAAACAAGAGATCGAAAAACTTGAAATTGAATTAAAAGAATGTGATTATTTGAAAAATTTAGCTAAAACAATAAGTAATCCAAATGAAGATATGTACTTAAAGTTAATTAGATAAAAAAATCCAGCTGAATAAGCAAAGTAGCTTTATGATCTATATGTAATTAAAATGGGGCAATTTAAAAATGTGCAAAAAGAAATTATTTAATTGTAAGAACAACTTGATTAACAATAAAAAAAATATGAATAATTACAAAAAAAATATGAAAGAATGAAGGATTTATATGAAGAAATTTAGAAGGAAAACTAATCAATCAAAGAGATTGCAAAGAATCAGAATTCAAATCCAATATAGAAAATTATTGAAAAATATGAAGAAAAATAGGAGAATGATTTTAAAAGGAAGCCTATAAAATAAGTGGCATTCGGATGTTCTTAATTAAGAAAACAACCACTGAGTTAAAGTTTATTGAAAAAATGATATTAATTTATTTATGTCTAAATTACCTGAATTCAAGATTCCAAATGTTGTGGATCCAAAATTATGGCCAAATCCTCGCACAATGACTCCATAGCAATTGCAAACATACACATCATTAGATATGGTCAAATTGAACTACACATTCAAAACTTTGAAGAAATCAGCCCCATACATCATTGGTGTGTTAGCTGGATGCTTTTTTACTAAGCTTGTTGTTGATGGAGTTGTGAAAGGATACATTTTTGGAGAAAATGGTACGATTTTTATTAATCTTTAGGAAATGGTGGAAGACTCTTAGAAATGAAGACATACAACAGTATTGGAGACTATACTTATAATAGATAATTCTAAAGAATGAGATATTTAACAGAATTACCAGCAGGTAGAGTTTTGTGTTCTATATTTCTTTAGGTGATGATCCTCTTGTTAAAACCAGCGATTATTTATTGCATGACTTAGGTGTCACAACTCAATAATTTGGAGTTTAACATGGTGTTGTCAAAAAAGTACCACATGATAAGTATCTATTGTGAGTAATAGGGCATATATAATATACAATAAATTAATTCAAAATATACTACAATTTATACATGTTTCAGAAGATTTCTCCTTGATTTCATTTGTTATTTCTTTCAAGACATTGGTCCTCTGCTGTTCAGATAATTCATAGGTCTAAGATTTGCTTCTTTGAAAATGCTCTATATTTATATATTGATAAGATTTACTCTCATTTGTGGATGAGTTCCTAGAGTTTTCAAAATTGGTTGACAATTCGAATTCCTCAAATTGAACGAGTTTTTATTTCAAATTCTCAAGATCTTCAATCAACCGGTTTAAATTTGAAAACTATTTTTAATTTGAAAATGATACATATCGTGTGATGATGACGATATTGTCATCAAGAAGCATTTCTTAATACGATTGATTCAATTTAGACAAGGACTAACTATTTGAATTATTAGGATTGTTTTCTATCCTGTTAAAATACTCATTCACATATTCCATTTCACTTTGATAAATTTGAACAAGTCTGGTAATATCTAGATGCTCAAATTAGTCATCATCCTTATCTACAAGACATATATTTTAAATCAATAGAAATTTGGTATGCAATTCCTAATGTAACTTGAATCCTTCTTTTATTGATAATTCTAGTTTAGCAATGGACCCCTTTAAAAGCTGAAGATCAAGTTGTTTATCAAAGATGATTCTGCTCTTCTTATTTTTACTCTATTGCCTTTTAGGACTATGGATGACCTCTTCGTTGCATAATAATTCATTGATTATCTATGAAACAAGACGAAGCTAACATAATTAAACGTGAATAACCTCCTTAATTCTCTTAATCAAATAAGTGTTATGAACTTAATTTGATTTGATTTAATCTAAGTTGGCAATCAAGCCAATGATGCAATTGATTTTATCGCCGTTATCTAGAGTATCAAGCAATGATTCAATTGGGAAATCTGATTACATCTGCAATTTCTACAGTACGATTAATTATAAAATAAAAAAATCTTTGCTTCTGAGGGAAAACTAATTTTGAATATCACTCATCGGATTATAAGAAACAATTCGTTCTAGTAAGAGATTTATTTTATAATTAATATTAATTATGTTTATATGTTGTAAAAGTAACAAGAAACCAAAACCTGCACAAATTTAAACACAAACTCCTTCATAAACTCAACCAAAATAAACTAAATATTAAATTAGAACATCAAATGATTAAGATCAACATTCCACTAATCTAACTAACATAGAAGGAACTAATGATAAAACCAATCTTAGTTCGTAAGAATACGATAAGTTTATTTTAAACGACAATAAAACCCTAGAACAAGAACGCGATTTAGTCATTAAATTAATTGAATTTCCTGATAAGACTCATCTCATTGAATTTAACTGGGCTTTTGTATATACCAACTACATCAAAGATGCAGGATTACATCCTGGAGAAATTAAAAACTAAACTCTATATGAAAAAATTAAAAATAAAGTAGAACTACAAATAAATAAAGATTATGTATTGGTAAACGATTAAGTTTGGAATCTGTTGGTAAATATTTATAAAGGTGGACCTATGCTAACTATAAATGATTTAGATAGAAAAAGTGAAATCAATATCTTAGACAAATCTTTAAAAGTTTTCGCTTCACCTTCTATGAATGATCTTGACAAAAAATAAGTCAAAATTAGAAACATTAAACTCATGCCAATCAAAGAACTTTAAATAGTTGGGTTAGAGAATGAAATCTACTTTTGTTATCTGAATAGTGTTTTATAATGTCTGATGGGCATTCCTCAATTAAATTATCATTTTCTACATTCATATCAGTCTGAGTGTCAGCTCTTTAGTTATGCTTATGCGCTTTTGTTAAGAAAAGCATCAAAAGTACATTACAAATCTCGTATTGTGGCTAAAGAACTAATTAAGGTACTTCAAAAACATTTCTCAATCTATGAAATGCATGATAGTTCAGAATTATTACTCTTTATTTTGGATAAATTCAAAGAAGAAATCTTAAAAAATAATTCTCCCTAACTTAATACACCTTCATAAGACTAATTTAAATAATATATCACATTCATTGATGAATTATTTCATGGTTAACTTAATTCATTTATTAAATGTCCTAAATGCGATAAAACTAGTTAACATCAGGATCCATTTTATGATTTAAGTTTACCTCTAGTGAATAAGAATTTTATGTAGCGTAAACTTACCATATAAGAATGCTTAAGTAACTATTTCAAAGAAGAAATGATTGAAGGAGGATGGACTTGCTCCTTTTGCAACTAGAAGTTTAAAAGCATCAAACGACGTGTTAAAATTACATTTGCACCCAATATTCTAGTTTTGTAATTAAAGCGCTTCCAAAGTTTCCCATAATAGAAAAAAATAAAAGAACCAGTTATTGCTGACATGGAATTAAATATTAAAAAGTATAATAATAAATTATAGATTTAGTTTTTGTGCACCAGAGATTATTGAAACTAAATATGAATTGCAAGCTATGATTGTTCATTCAGGAACTATCGATTAAGGCCATTATGTGGCTGTAGTCAAGCGCAATCAGAATGTATGTTTATCTTAATGAATTGTGAAGTTTTATCTCTTTAATGATGATGAAATTGAGCGTCTCTCCCTCAACCAAATCAATAAAATTGAATCAGCTTACCTTTTCATGTATTGTAAGAAAAGTGATTGATTAATTAACTTTTTTAATATATTTTCTGTTGAAATTTGAATGAGTTCAAACACTCTCTTAACTTACCTTTAAAACTAAATCACCTAAATAACTCTCAACATAGAACATATATAGAAGGACATTTCTCTACTTCACAACTAATTTGAATAGAAAATATTCGTAGCAAAAAGAGAATGTACTATCATTAAACATAAATCATAGTAAATAGTAGAGATGATTCAACTTAAATATCAATTGAATAACTCAAATAATAATTTGATTACACAATCAAAGCTTTAGAATAGAAAATGTTACATATTGATGAAAATAAAATGGATCAAAATGAAGCTTATTAAATGATGGAATCCAATAGAAAAAATATTTAAGATGATGTAGATTTACTCAAAAATGAATTAGCTTATTAAAAAAAGTATTTTGATGAAAATCTAAATGAAAAAATACGTCGTTTAGAAATTTCTAATCTGACAGAAACAGTAAACTAATTTAAGGATTAACTTAAACAATATTAATAAGAAGAATAGAGGCAATTAAATGAACATTAAACTATTACTAAATCTTTGCTAAATGCAAATAAAAAAGCATTTTTCCAAGAATTAGAAAGAATAGTCTAATAGGTTGATGCTATAAAAATAGAAATTAATGATTAATAATAATTATTTATTAAAAAACCAGAATTAGAAACCAAAATTAATCAGATTTATTTATAATTAGAATCAAAGTCTGATTTGATTGAAATACAGAACGCACTAAATACTTAGTAAATAGATATTGCTTAAAGATTTTAAGAGTTTAAAGATGAAGTACGCACAGTTTTGGAATTACAAGGAAATGAATTTTACTAATTAATTAATAAAAAAGTATAAATTATAACTTAATCCAAATTAGGCTAATTAAAGTGAGATTATGTAGCATTTATAAGGTAAAATTGATATGGAAACCCTTATATTGCATACTGATGATAAGGTTCCTCTCAAAGATTTTCATTAACATATGTCGTTGATAGAAAATATTGCTGTAGATTTAGGAAAGAAATAAGATGCTACTACATTTTTAGAATACAAAGAGGCCAATAATTTATAAATTGGAGAAATTTAAAAAGAAGTTCAAAGAAAATTATCTAAAAGAGATTTTAAAGAAATCCTTGACAAAAAAGCAAATCATGAAGATGTATCTAAGGCATTTAACGAAATTTAATCTATTTTATCATAAAAATTTAGTTATGAAGATTTCACTAAATTCTAATAAAATTAAAATACACTTAATGAATAATTATGTAGTTAAAATATAATCGGCAGATGGCTTTTTAAAGGAAACTTTTTGAGTCCTGGTAGTTTAATTCCATGGAATATATAAGCAATTAATACATTGACTGAAAATTTTTTATGGGATAAAGATAAACCAAATATAATTATAGTAGCTCCTGGAATTTATGAAATAACGCTAGGATTCTTTGCTAAAAAAAAACCCAAAATTGATATTATGGTTAATGGAGAAACAATAATCAATGCTGTGAACAATAGTAGGTACAAATCATTTTTAAATTTAGTTACGTAGTTCATCATTCATCAGGAAAATTAAAGGATACAAAAACATCAGTAACTGGATTAACTATGATTGATTTTATCTCTTTGCCTTCTCGAGCAAGAATCAACGTAGCTTATCAAGGAGATTTAGGGGAGGGCTTTTTAAGTTTACGAAAAGTATGAATGATTTTATAAATTTTATGATCATTTCAATAAATTATAAAAAAATTTTTTTATAGTAAGCTTTTCGTTTTAATTGAAGAAACATATTTTTCATTTTAAGCTATGGAAATCTTTTAACAAGAGATTCTTTTAAACTGTTACTTTACATATATCTTTTTGTTGAATAGAAAGAGCAAAATACTTCGAGCTGGACAAAGTAAGTTCTATTTTTATGAAAAGAATTTTATTTCCCTTTAGATTGAGCTTGTGTTTATATTATCCTTTCTACAGTCTCTGAACTGATATCTATAATCAAATAGTTAACAAGTTAGAAAGTCAACCAAGTAATTCATTTGTTTTCTAAGCATCTTCTTAAGATAAGAATTATAATTTATATAATAATTTGATTTAGACAGATACAAATTTTTGGGATCCCTGTTTATGAACTTAAGATGTTATTGGAAAATTAATAAAATTTTTGAAGAATCAGGTTTATTGTATGATTATAAATAATAATAGAATTTAATGAAATATTTTTTTACAATTAAAAATTCTATTAAAAATATTTTAGTGTTTCATGAATTAATATAACATATGAATAGTTTATATCATTAACCACCTCTCAATCTTAAAACTAAGTGAAGTGTTGATTCCTTTTGAATGTTATAGTCTGAGAGTGTTCTTCCATCTTCTAATTATTTTCCAGCAAAAATAAGTCTTTATTAATCAGGTGG
>CAJJDN010000091.1:174282-201263 GCA_905182985.1 Paramecium sonneborni | reverse complement strand
GTAATTGTTTTTCCTGTGAGTGTCTTGACGAAAATTTACATTCCTCCTCTCAATCTTAAAACTAAGTGAAGTGTTGATTCCTTTTGAATGTTATAGTCTGAGAGTGTTCTTCCATCTTCTAATTATTTTCCAGCAAAAATAAGTCTTTATTAATCAGGTGGGATTCCTTCCTTGTCTTAGATTTTAGCTTTAACAGCATCAATTGTGTCAGATGGTTCAACATCAAGTGTAATTGTTTTTCCGGTGAGTGTCTTTACAAAGATTTACATTGTTTTTTATTATTATCTATTACTCTCTTCTCTTTGCTCCTTTAAAATGAAACATAATTTTGTTTAATTCTGATTTCATATTGTTGTTATCCTGATTAATACTGATTGTATTCAAATAAATTATTTCTATTAAAAAAGGATTAATTTTATAAACTAAGAGTTCCAAGCATTTTTTGGAATAAGGTACTTTTAATACTAAGATATTAAATGATTTGGGATTATATATTTTTAATTATCTTGGTCTTACTGACATATTTGGGCTTAAGTTTTTCATTTATCATCTTAAGAAATGTTATATCTCTATCTGAATTAATGCTCCATGATTATAAAATTGCTAAGGTCTTAATCTTTAATAATACAAAATTTTCCTGGATGCAATTTTATTATCTATTTAATCTGAATCAATCTATTTTAAGTAAATTCTAGATTTCCATCATTTAGGTTCTTGAGTTTTCAATTGTAACTTTAAAAAATTATCAAGTGTTATCAATAGGTTTGACTTAGAATTAAAATTTTTAAACCTATATTTTTGAGGTCTCTTTCTCTATAATTTAATTCTCTAACAATATCAATTTTTGAAGCTTTAAAAGATTAATGAAAACTACTAAAAATATAATATTCTATTCCTTTTGTATTGCTCCATTTTTATTTGACCTGGATCATGAATTGATTAGATTTTAAAATCTTAATGATATTGCACTATTTTTAATTGATATATTTTAAATAAATGTTGAATTTCCATTTTCTTAATAGTATGATAGATTTATATTTTTCAAAAAATTTTACAAAAGAGAATTTGAGTAACAATATAGTTCGAACAAGCTTATTTATTTAATTTTTTTCTCTTTTTTTACAGAATAATGCAGATAATTAATTATGTGCTAGATTATAATAAATGAGAAATATATAGCGAAAAAATTGCCATAAAATTTATGGTTTAGCAACAATCAAATATTTTAATTGATTTCTTATTATAAAATAGAATTTTTTTGGAATTTATTCATATTATTGATTAAAATTTCTATTTTCTTACGATTCAGATATTTACTAAAATAGAATACAAATGTAGATATTTTTATTATATTAGTATTAAGAATTATATTTATAAAATCGAATTATTTAATAAAGTTTTAAGTATCATAAATAAAGAATTAAAATTAGATCTTAGCAGCTCTTTCATTTATTTCAGAGGTGGAACTCAAATGATAGAGATTAAAATTGGTTTGCTAAGATTATCTACAATAAAAGCATTTTCATTGATAATGAAGGAAAAAAATTGAAAAGTAGGAGTAGTATAATACTATAAGTGATTAATTATATAATTTAAATATACTTTTTGTTTAATTCTGATGTCACAAGTAATGCTAGTTTTAGGGCCGAATAGGGTTGGAAAAAGTAGTTTAATCGACGCTCTCACTTATGGACAATTTCATAGAGAATTTTATCCATAAGATATTCATTTTTAAGTTAAGTTAGCGAAAGTAGCATAACACAGAGTTTATGAGGTATAATCAATAGAATGGGATGGAAAACCTTTGGGACTAGTTTAATTTTATTCAAATGTTGCAGATTTAATATTGATAGTTGTTAATATTTGCGGCTGTTATGACTAAATGGACCAAGTTCATGATATATATTAGGCTTTACCAATTACAAATAATAAATAATAAATAGTATTAATCGGGAATTTGAATGGATAAAAATAAAGAAATTAAAAACTATGTTAGAGTCTCAGTTTGTTTGCAAAATTAAATGATCTTAAACTGTATGAATTAGATAGCACAAATATTATGAGTGTCTAAATGGAATTTCATTTTATTACCCAACCATTTTCATTGTTTGATGATATTTGGAATAGAAATTAAACTTATTTTACACAGTTTGTGTCGTAAGCTGTATCCTTATTCAATTGATAACTTATAATTTATTCCAAAAATAAAAAAAGCAAGTTAATCTCTAAATTTTATCTAATTTGAATCCAGATGAATTCATTGTTCAATTTAATATTCAATCTCTATTCTTTAAAATTTCTTGTCTAAAATGTTTCTTAATTGAATGGACATAGACCATAATTTTTATTGATTTAGGCCCAATAAGATGGAAAAAATATTGAAACATATTCTTTCGGTTCTTCTAATTTAAAATTAAGCTTAAAAGTTCTTAGGGGATTATTAACTTACAATTATATCAACTTTAAACAAAGAAACGATTATTTCTTCAATTTACAATAGTTTATTAATATATTGATTTTTCTGCTTAATACAAAACCAAAGAAATTGATAATGAAAATTATAATATTAATGGATGGTAGAAGCTCTACAATTAGATATTTTAAGATAATTTTAAAAAAAAGGTAAATATATAAATTTCTTTCCTTTTATACTAAAAAGAAATTGCAAAAAAACTATCCCAATAACATTTATTAAGAATAACAGTAATAGCTTTGATTTTAATTCTTTTATTAATACAAACCAATAAAAAATAAACTAAAATATTTATAGTCAAGTTATTTTGGAAAAGCTTCCTGTTATATATAATACTTTTTGAACTGATATTCAAATTTTGATACCTTGAATACATTGTTTGTGTTTTTTAAATGAAATCAAGAATTTTTTTAAATTTTCTGTTTACTTTAAGATTTAAATTTTAATGTGATTTATTAGATCATTAATTTTTATTTTTTGTACGTACCAATTCTTAAATAGGGAACTAAGTTTTGGTCAAATTATATAATTTTAATATACATATTGAAATATTAGCATCAATTAATTAAAGTAAGATCAACTAATGATAGTCTAATTTTCGAGTTTAGTTCTTTGCCTTCTCTTATTCCTTGAAAATAATTTTATTTCTTTTTACGAAACTTGGCCTTCTATATCCTTTACTGTAACTACACTGTTGAAATGTACAGACTTTTTAAGATTAAAATCATTTTTGAAATAATCATTCTCCTGATATTTTGGCCTTTCAGTATTTAGATTATATAAAAGATCATCAAATTTATCTTTATACTTTTTCTCTGATTTTATATGTTCTGTAAATATTTCTTTTCTTGTTGTAGGAGCAATATCAGGAGAAAATCCCCAATACTTAAGAATTTATTCTCCCATTTTGCTTAAAAATGGTGCTTTTTCTTTTATCGGGCTAAGCTGCTAAGGAATTAACAATGGTAAGCTTGGAGAGTGAAAATGATGGTAATTCATTTTTAAATCAGATTTTTTTATAAGAGATTCGGGTTCATAGGGATATCTCATTTACATCTTCAATTATTATTATAATAAATGATTTATACTTAGGTATTATATATTATGACTTAAATAAAATAACATATAATTTCAATAAGTTGTATTTAAAGGAATTTTATAATTAATTTACTTAAAAATTTATATGAGTAGCTATTTTTGATAACATTATCAATCTAGATAATCTAAGAAATATAAGAATGAAATAATCAAACTAAAGTTTGTAATTTATTTTTGCATTTATTGTAAATATTTATTTTATAATTATTTGCTTCAAAGAATGAGTGAAAAAAAGTTTTAAGAATTAACTGATAAAAGGCAAAGCCTTGAAAATGAGTTAAAAATTTTAGAGAAACAAATATTTGATTTGGAAACCAAATATTTAGAAGAAACAGCTGCAACAGGAAATGTAATCAAGGGATGGGAAGGATATACAGCAATAAAAAGTGGGAAATTAAATGGGAATGTTCCAAGAAAAACTAAAGCCAATGCCAATGATCGTATATTTTCATAAAGCAGCAAAACATCACCTTTTGTAATAATTAATATTAAGATTAAGTATTAAATTACAGAGACTGTGGCTGAAGAGCCTAAAAGCCCCAAAAGTCCATAATTTAGGCCAAGAAGAATGAAGAAAAAGAAACATTATGGATATAAAAAAGAGTATTTGTGAAAGTTATTATTAGCGATGTTGTAGAAAATTCTTAGGGGAGTTCTTCAGAAGATTTTTAATAAGATTAAATCAAAAAAGTTAAAGGGTCCAAAAAAATATGAAATAATATCTAATATATGTGTTATTATTACATTTAGATAGTTAATAAATATTAGACATAAGTAAAAAAAATGGAAATTCTAGTTATTGATATCATCACTATAAATTTAAGAAATTTTGGTTTGTTTTAATGTTAACTATAATTACTATAATTATTGGATTGATAAATAGGTATTTATTTAATGAGAGATGTTAAAATAAGAAAAAATATAAAATATACAGTGAAATTATAGTATAAAAAGAAAGAATAAATATTTTAAATCAAGTAGTAGCAATGTGGAATATTAAAATCAATAATGATTCATTTATAGAATAAATATAAGTTCTGGATTTCTTAATTAGAAATATTATGAATTGGATTATTTTGATTTCAATAATTATTTCATTTACTTAAGCTTGTTTAACGAAATAGTTAACATGTGATGACCTTCATGATCCTATTTCATGTGAATCTGTTTATCAACGTGTGGTGACCTGTTAATGGAGTCTAAAAACTAATTAGTGTAAATTATTGATGGCAAATTGCATTTATTATGATAACCAAGATGAATGTTAAAAATAAGATCAATGCGGCTGGAACGAAAATCGTTGTTAGGAAAAATTAATGTAAAAATAATTCTATAAATTTAAAGATAAAGATAAGGTATTAATTGTGAGGACTTTATTTCATATGCTTCATGTGTTGCTATTAAGGAAAATAAGTTAGCCTGCACTTGGAAACATAATAAATGCATAACAATATCAAAATGTAGTGAGATTAATGATTTTATGTAATGCAGAAATTCAAGATTATAAGAATAGTAAGTAATCTAACTTATTCATAGATGTTAATTAGTAATTAATGGTAAAGCCTCATATAAAGAAAAATAGTATTTTTATTTTGGAGATATATTTGATTAATATGAATGTAGAGCAAAAGATTGTAAATTCAATTAATTTGCATCATGTAAAAATTTTGTGAATGGAAGAAGATGTTTTTAACATTTTGGCGAATGTACTTAATGCTCATATTTTACAACTAATTAAACTTGCTTAGAAACAAATTAATGCGTTTGGGATAATGAAGTTTGCAGGAATATTATGTATTTAATTGAAATATAATAAATTAGGTGTTATGATTTTAAAGAGAAATTACCTTGTTAATTAAAACCATTTTGTTCATTTAATGAAACTAGTTTATAATGCTAGACAAGAACAGACAACTAATTATATTGTTATGCTTATGATATTTCATCTGATCCTATTAAATAGAATAAAGAAGTTGAAATCTGAAAATCTATTTTGATTATTATTTTAGTCATTTTTATATTCAGCTAAATATTTAATAAAGTTATTCATTGATGTTATTATCAAAAAGCTTTTAGATATTTTGTAATTTATTTATTCAATATTGCCACCAATTTGCATAATTTTACATTTAATAGTAATCTTTTATAAGTTCTCTTATACCATTTATACAAAATGGCTTTCTTTTTTGATTTTTATATCTAAAATATTTTATATAAAGTAAATATTATTCGTTTATTATTTCTTTGAATTTTCACTAAAGTATTCCATACTTTTTTTATTTTCTGGGTTGGTTATTTTTTGGCTGTTGAAGAGGGCCTAAATTCACTAATTGAATATTTTGGAGATTTCAAACTATTGCTAAAAGTTGGAGAAGAAATTAACGACTAGCTCATTTTGTTATATTTATATAATTTATTCCACTTACACAAAGTCTTCGATAATATTTTCCAATTTTAGTATTCTGAAATTAATTTCATTTTCTTAACATCAACAGCAAGTTTTTCATAAATCTGAATAAATGCAAATTTAAGTAATTATGATCGTAATTTTAAAAAACTTGCTTCTAATTAAAAGAAAGATTCTTTTTTATAGAGGCTACGTCTTTATTCCTTAACTTTGAAATATGATACATGACAAGTTCTTGGGATTGAGCGAACAGGAGACTTCGATCTTGAATGTAAAATTTAATTAAAATTCATATAAACATATAAATTTTGTTTTCTCAATAAAATTCTTATTAAATTTTATTCCTCAGTTAAATTAAATTTTTATTGATCTTATTTATTGGATTGATTCAGAAATAATTCTAAAATTGTTCTTTTAAAGTCAATTTGGCATATATTTTGAAATATATTTTTAATATAATTAAATTTCCGAGTTTAATGATTCTCTTAATTAAAGTTATAAATAAAATTAAGTAATTATTCTGACTTTTTTATAAAATATAAATTAAGGCTTCTATTGGATTTTTTTTGATTAAATTTAGTTTAAAAAGGCATTTTACCATCGTAAACTTAAAATTAAATATTAAGAGATATAAATTAAAAGTATAGCGATTAAACAATAGAAAAAAATATAATATTTAAATAATTTTTCACAAATAATAGATTTATTATTAATTAAAATTCATTTTATTGTCACTAAATGATAGTATAAAGAATAAATTATTTGATCTAATTCTAGGAATGAATCACAATAATATAAAATAAAAATTCTTAAGAAATTAGGAGAGAAATAGAGTGTTAGATATCATTAATGTCTAATTAATGAAGTAATGATAAATGAAATTTAATGAGAAGCGTATGTGGAACTATTACACTTAAAGCTTGTAAAAATGGAAATAATCGTTTATTTTTAGTTCTGCTTTAGCATAGAGTTAATTAAGGGACTTGAATTTTTAAAAAACGTAAATATATTGAATCAAATCCTTTATTATTATTAATTATCAAATGTTAGCTTTCTTCCCTATAATTTTACTAATTCAACCTTGTTTTGGTTTTCGTAGTTTTGCAGCAAATTTTACAAAAGCAAACTCAAACTTCAGTTGTCCACAATATCACTATTATCAACCAGACTTAATACCTCATACATGCGTTGGTATTTATATTGATTAAGGAGGGTATATTCCAATTTGTTAAGGTGTTACATCAGTGACTATAAAGATATAGGATAATTAGGAAGTGCTATGTCATCCTAGATTTTAAGCCTTTAATTTATTGCCTTTATCTTCAAATAACTTTATTCTTAGGTGTGCATCCCCTTTTACAACAACATATTAATATAATTAGAATGGAGAAGTGACATACTCATGTTAATGTAAAATTGGGAAATGATAGTATATAGAAACAAATAATGGGTTTTGCCTTTTAGCATAAAATTATACAACAGTATTAAAATGTTAATATTGTTATGGATATTTGACTGGACCGACTTGTGGTACACTTTTACCTGGTATATAGAGTGGAATATATTAATGTATAAAAATAAGTAATATGATAAGAATGTCCATTAAATTGTAAAGATTGTGATGTTAGTTTAAATATGTGTACAAGTTGTTTAGATGGATATACAAAAGGTAGTTTAAGCGATACAAGATGCAGTTATTGTAAGAAAATAATTATAGAAGAGAGAATGTAAAACTGGTGATGCTATTTGTGGATATGAGCCATTGACAAATATATATATTACATTAGGATGTTCAATAGGGTATGAATAAATACTTTAAGGGTTAAAAATAATTTGTTTAAGTAAAATAAAATAAAATAAAAAAAGAATGTACTGATTATTGTAATTAATGCAAAGGTGGGATCTGTAGTTCTTGCATAAATGGTTATAGATTAGTAAATGGAAGATGTTTTGGAGATCCAAATTGTATAAAGTTTGAGTAAGTACAAAAATAAATAATATAGTATTGTATATAATTCAAATAATTCTCCGATTGGAATAGATTGTTTGTAATGTGATTTTGGATATTTTAAGAATGGTCAAATTTGTTAATGTATAAATAAGAAATGTATATAAAAAAGTGTGTTCTACAGTTCCTGGTTTGGAGACATGTTTTTTATGTAATTCTGGAAGTGAATGTAAGACATGTTAATCAAGATATTATTTAAATGATTAAAAAAAGTGTGTTGCATTTGATGGATGTGATGTAAGATGTAATACTTGTTTGACTACTAATCCTAAATATTGTACAACTTGTGATTACATAAATTTTAAAAGAGTTTCTACTGGAGATGGTAATTGTGTTTGTGCATAGTCACAAAATTATGCTGAAAAATATGGTTCTTGTGTTTTATGCACAGAAGGGTTTTGTAAAACCTGTACATTTAATTTTTTTGAATGTACATCATGTGATGCAACAAAGAATAGAGTTCTTGTAGATTAGAGTTGTCCATGTTTATAAGGATATTATGAAACTGATTTAGATGATAAGATATGTTTGAGTATGATGTAGATAATAAAATTATAGAATGTCATCAAACATGTTATAATTGTGAAAATCCAACTAAAAATGATTGTACTGAATGTGATAGTCTAAAGAATAGATATTTGTTTTAAGGATAGTGTTTATGCAAGAGAGGATATATAGAAACATTAGTAAATGGAGTCTTACTTTGTTTAGGTTTTTAATGTAGAAATATTAAAATAGCTTGTCATCCAAGATGTGAAAAATGTTCAAAACCATAAGATAGTACATCTAATTAATATTGTACACTTTGTATTACAGGACAAAAGAGGATGTTGACAGATGTATTTAAATGTGATTGCATTAAAACTTATGGTGATAATAATGGAATTGCTGATATATGTTTTTGTAAGAATTGTTATAATATAATAGAATGTTATTATACTTGTGGAAGTTGTGTAGGTGATTAACCTAATGATTGTAATATGTGTTTAGATTCTTCAAATAGATATTTGAGTTCTACAAATGAATGCAAATGTAAGGATAATTATTATGATGAGGGTATCAATAGTAGAGATTGTAAAAGTAAAATTATATTTCAAAATATTTATAGGATGTCATTATTCTTGTTTTAATTGTTAAAATAGTTCTAACATTGATTAATGTATTGCTTGTCCTCCATCAAGAATTCCAGATGTAATTGCATCTACATTTAAATGCTTATGTGCAGATGCTAATACTTTCGATGATGGTTAGAGTTTGATTTGCAGTTAGTGTCATTATTCATGTAAGACTTGTAATGGATATGATTAAACTAATTGTTTAACTTGTGATTTAACTTATAGATAATTCGTATTTTCTAAATGCGAATGTCCAACTGGATATTATGAAGTTGGATAATTATAATGTTCTTAATGTCATTTCACTTGTTAAAATTGTTATGATAAGAATGCAGATAATTGTATTACTTGTTCAGCTGATCTTAATCGGACAATCTTAGGAAATACATGTCCATGCAAATAAGGTACATCTGATTATAATGGCACTTAAGCTTTGTGTGAAAGTAATTGTTAACTATATACCTTTTATCAGAATGTTCATATCGTTGTGCAGATTGTACATAAGTTGATGTCAATTAATGTATTTCTTGTCCAGAATTCTCATTTAGAGAATTAGGAACTGATAAATCTTGTTAATGTCCATCTAATCTTATAGACATTGCACCAAATCCCATTTGTCAAAGTAAATATTTTAATCCACATTCTAGTATGTCATTCTACTTGTTCTTCCTGCTCAGGATTTCAATCGAATTAATGTACATCATGTAGTGATCTATAATAAAGACAATTAAATATCAATGGAGAATGTGAATGTAAAAATTAATATTATGACATTGGAACTGCAGAGTGTCAAAGTTTATTATCTTATTATCTTTAGTTTGTAGTAAATTTTGTTTAAATTGCTATCAAAGTGCTGATCAATGTACTTCTTGCAAACCAGATAGATTTTTACATAATTCCAATACCTGTTTATGCAAAACTAAATTAAATGGAGTTTAAATTAGTACTTACTAATTCTCTACTCAAACTTCTTGTTCAAGTTGTCATTATTCCTGTTTGACTTGTGATGGCTTTTCTTCTTCTAATTGTAAATCCTGTCTAGAATCTGAAAATAGAGTATTAAATGGAAATACTTGTCCATGTAAAACTAATTATTTTGATTTTGGTTCAACACAATGTTTACGTATCATTTTCTTTTATATTTCTCAGAATGTAGTTACAAATGTGAAACCTGTGAATTAAAAGATGATTATTGTTTAAGTTGTCATCCTTCTAGTCTTAGATAATATAATGCATTATTAAAGTTATGTAATTGTCCAAATGGCTATTATGATGATGGAATTAATTCTATATGTCAAAGTACATTATTATTATCATGTCATTATAGAATGCCATTACTCTTGTTTTAAATGTATGGGCAGTTCAACCAATTGTGAACTCTGTTCTGATGTTTCTAAAAGAATTTTAGATAGCAGTTTATTATCATGTAATTGTATACAAGGATATTATGATGATGGAGTTGAAATTTGTAAATAATGTCATTATTCTTGTTTATCTTGCAATGCATCAGGATCTAACTCTTGCAAAACATGTCCTATAGTTAGTACTTCATTTAGAGTATTTTATAATAAAACATGTAATTGTCTATCTGGATATTATGATGATGGATCATCAATCAATTGTAAGCAATGTTAAACTCAATGTTTAACATGTCAAACATTTTCTTATTAATGTTTAAATTGTCCTTCAACCAGACACTTAGTTGGATAAAGTTGTGTTTGTGATAATGGATATTATGACATTGGCACTTAAAAATGTAATCTATGTAATTCTAATTGCTTAACTTGCTAAACAACATCAACTAATTGCATTTCTTGTGATTCTACTTAAAAAAGAATTTTAAATACTATCAATAAAACTTGTATATGCTAAAATGGCACTATTGAAATTAATGGAATCTGTTAATACTGTGATTCTTAATGTTAAACATGTTCAAATTCTACTTCATTTTGTACATCTTGTGAATCAATAAGATAACTAATTAATAATTAATGTATTTGTATAGATGGAACTTATGAATCTAGTATTGATAATAAATGTCATTTTTGTCACAAAACTTGTTTGACGTGTGCATATTTAGAAACATAATGTAAAACTTGTTCTAGTCCTGATTTTCGAATTATGAAACCTGGAAATATATGTGTTTGTTTTGATGGATATTTCGAAAATTCTGTAACTTTATCATGCAATAAATGTGATAATTCTTGTAAAACTTGTGAATTTTTACCTAACAATTGTACTTCTTGTGATGAAGTTCTTCATTATGATAAATAATAAAATCATTGTGTTTGTAAATCAGCATATTTTTATAATGCAACTTCAAAATTATGTGAAGGTATTTATATCTAAAATATTAAAGCTTGCAATTTTACATGTAAGGAATGCAGTTCTTAAAATAAATGCACAGAATGTGATTAAGAAACTCGATATTTTGATGATTAGAATTTAAAATGTCCATGTCAAAATGGTTATTTTGAAGTAAATCTTTATAAATGTTAATGTAAAATACTAATAAAATTATATTAGAATGTGATTTATCATGTTAAAGTTGTATTACATCTTCAAAGCATTGTACGAGTTGTGATACAATCCTATACAATAGAATTTTAAATAATAATTAATGTATATGTTTGGATGGATATTATGATGTTGGAATATCAATGTGTTAAAAATGCAATGGTGTTTGTAAAACATGTTAGATATCATCATTCAACTGTAATTCATGTTATCAAGATGAACATATTCGAGTTCTGGTTAATAATTAATGTATTTGCTAAAATGGATATTTTGATAATGGAAGTTTATTATGTTAGAGTAAATATTATAAAATGATAAGAATGTTCAAATGAGTGTCTTACATGTAGTGGATCTGAAAATCATTGTACAAGTTGTGATGTGAATTAAAAAAGAATAGATTAATCTGCAATTTATAGATGTCCATGTATTACAGGATTTTATTCTGATCAAGATAAGATTTGTTAAAGTATGATTGAATTAGATATAATAGAATGTAACATTAAATGTGCCTCATGTATTAATCAAAATGATCAATGTCTAAGTTGTAAATTCTTAATAGGAAACAATAGATTATCATTATCATAAAATTGTGATTGTAAAAGTGGTTATTATGATGATGGAATTCAATTAATTTGTTAAATATGTAATGCGAAATGCAAAACATGTTAAAATACATCTACATTTTGTCTATAATGTATAGATAGTTTAAGATTTAATCCACCAGATTGTTTTTGTTTAGATGGTTATTTTGAAGATGAGTAATAAACATGTTAACGTATTTATATATTTAATATATAATATATTAGCATGTAATAATGAATGTGGTACCTGTATAACAAAACCATAAAACTGTTTAACTTGTAAGCCTGGTAGAATAACTGTTTAATGTATCTGTTAAGATGGTTATTTTGAGGCTGGATTATAGTTATGTTTAAGTAAATAATCAAATTATTATTTAGAATGTGATTTATAATGTAATACATGTAATTAAACATCTTAAAATTGTTTAACATGTAAAGGAGATCGTATAAATCCTCCAAATTGTTCATGTCCATAAGGTTTTTTTGATGATTTAATAAATGATGATTGCTAAGAATGCAATTCTCTATGTCAAACATGTGATTTAAATGGTTGTATTACATGTGCAGGTAATAGAATTTTATCTAATGAACTTACTTGTGATCCTCCATAACATTCTATTTGTAATGATATAACTCCTTGGTGTTCAAGTAATTAATTGTCTATTTATTAGCTTGTGAAATTGCTGTACTTAATATAAGAATTTCGGATGATCTAAAATATTTAATTGTTTAATTTGATTTCCCATTAAATGATTAAAGTTTATCTAGTTAAATTTAGCAGAATGTTTGTTATTAAATCTTATCAAATATAACTTTAAATTAATTAGGACTCAACCCTAAATGTAAAATTGATGATATTGATACTAAACTTCTGTATTTATATTTTGGTGACAATCCAACTATTATTGAAGGAGATTCAATAGAATTTATTCCTAATACTTTAACTTAATTGAACTGTAACTCTAAATTGTAGATGTTTATTCTAACAAATGTTAATCCACCCTAAAATCCTGTTTCACCTATTTTAGAATACAATGTACCTGAAGTTTCATTAAATCCTTGTGATGATAATATTATATCTCGATAATCATAATCTAATGATGGACTTAGAGGATTAAGAAATATTATCTGGACTTATTAAGTAGAAGGATCTTTTGGTACTGGAAACCTAGATAATTTTATATAATCATAAACAAGCTTTCAATTAATTGATCTTAATTTAGATGCATCTACATTACCAATTTAATCTAATATTACATTTATTGTTAGATATTCCAATTTTGTTGGTTAATAATCTTAATCACTTATTAAATTATCAACTCACTCTGGATCTGATCCTACTGTTAGATTTAATGTTAAAAAATAATTCTATACATTCTAAGTCATCAACTTAATTTTCACTATATCGAAAATCAATTGTCTCACCAAAATTATTCAAAATTCTAATTATTAAATAAGTTTATATGAATAATTCAGAACATTTGGTTCACCTTCAGAACTCAACTATTAAACAGTTTCTAGTTAAATTGAGTATAAGATTAAAATCCCATCTTATAAATTAACTCCAAAAGCTTTATATACTTTTTAACTGAATGTCACTGATACATTAACTAATTATTTTTCATCATTCTAAACTATTATAGAAATTATTCCTGCAGGATTCTTATGTAAATTTAATCGGGTCTAACCAGTTTAAGATTATTAAAAAGATTTAAAAATGCTAATTGAATGTCAAGATCTAGATTCTAATTATTTAGCTAATTAAGACCCTGAATTAACTATTAATGTTGCATGTGTGGATTTAACCACTAATAATATTTGTTTAGATATTAAGTCTTAAAAAATAAAAGTTAATAAAACAGATTTTGAATAAAATATTTTTAAATATTCAATTAAACCATATACAGTTTAATCATGGAAAGTAACGGCGTTTAAAAATGGATCTAATTAAACCTTTGAATAAATCATTGTATATTTAGAAGACAATTTCAAAGATTTAAATATGAATTATAGTTAAGGATATTTAATGAGACCAATAAATAATTATGAATAACTTAATTTCACTTATCTAATTTCAATTGCAGATTAACCAATGATTCTAGAATACAGTATTGCAATTATATATGATTTTGAAGTTTTGGCAATTTTATAACCAGGTTGCTATTCATATCAATTTAGATTGTTTGATCATTATGAATAATTCAATTAAGGAAACAACATTAATTTTAAATTTTTAGTTCAATTTATAAATAGTATTATGCCAGCATAACATAATTTAAAAATAACTTTAAATTAACCTCCATAATGTATAATTAATATTGATTCTAAAAATAATTAACCTTTAACTTTTATCAATGTTATTTCCAATTGTTTATTTTCTATTGACAATCCATTTAAATATCAACTTAGAATATTGCTTAATGAATAAGACTATATAGATTATTAAAAAAGACTATCTGATTTTTCACTTGTATTAAATTCATTTTAGAGCTCCAATAAATTTCAAATTTTATTACCCTACTCTTAAATCTATGTAATAGTATAAATTATGGATTCTGATGGATCAATAAAAAATATCGAAAAAGAAATTAAAATGGATAAAATTGATTTGAATTGTTCTACAATCTTCTATAAAAATGCTAATCTACGATATCAAGTAACTTTAGCTTTAGAAATAATTCTCAATCACCATTAAAAATAGATTTGCCTTAATATTTCAAATAAAATACTTACCCTTATTAAAGAGTAGATTTCAATATATACATTTTAAGATTAAGAATTAGCTTATCAATTCATTAAAATTTATACTCGACTTTCCTTATAAATTATTTCTAAAATATAAGTTTAAAGAATACTGTCGGAATCTTTATATTAATAATGTTATGATCTTTAAAACTCGAAATTCATTATTACTAATTAATATTTATTAAATGAATAACTTCTCCTCTAATATGATGAAGAACAATATAACTATACTTATTTATAAACAAAAGTCAATTAATTGTAAAACTAAGTTTCTAATCTAATTAAGGATAAATTTTAAGTAGAATTAGAAATAATTGAGGATCCTTTATTTTTATTAGAATCTCTATCTTAACGAAGATAAATAATTTTGAATTCATTGTAAGTTTCAATACTTCTCTTAGATGATGCATTTTCAATATTATCAAAAATAATACAAACTGATGATAATTCAAATCTATAATTATTTAATATTGGATCTCAATTACTAAAACTACTTAATACAATTTCTGATTAAATAAATGTTTAAGCTTAAGTTGATGGAAATGAACTTAAAGTTGATGGAAATATTTTATAATGGAAACTAATTAGATTATCAAAGAAGACCTTCAACAAGTTGGCTAATTTAGAATCAGCCTTCACGGATCATTTTATTGCATTTATTGAAAAGATATAAATAACGATAGCTTTTAATTTCTATAATTTATCATCTAATTATTTAACTGATTTGTAAACAAAATTAAATAAATCCTATCACTAAATAGATTAAAGTAAATTGCTAGAAGTAAATTTGAGAAATTATAAAAACTTATATAGATATGTGAATTAAGAAAATTTCACAGTGAAATATAATGTATAATTATTAAATATGACATATTGTGACGAAAAGTTTAAATATGATAAAAAAGATGTTTATGAATTTTCATGTGTTTAATAATCCATTAACGGTTATTTTGAAATTTGTGATTTAAATAAAATTCAAGAGAATTCTACTATTAGGATATTATGTAGTTGCAAATAATTTGGGAAGATTTTTTTAATTAAAAAACCCATTATTGAAATAAATGTTTAAAATAAATCGAATAATTCAATAGAAATTCCAGAGATAGCAAAGAAATAATTATTTATTTTTGAATAACCATTTATTTTAGTTCAAAGCATATTAATTTGTTTTTCAATTTTAGTTTACTATTAATTACTTATTGTGGAAATGAAAAGTAAATAATAGTATGGAAATATTATGAGTTCGGATGACTTCAGTAAAATTGAGAAAAAGGAGCCTTTGAGATGTTATCCAGGTGATTTGCTTATTTTTAAGGATAACTTTAAAGTAAAATATTTGTTCTATTTTTAAGTACATCCATCAATTTTTTTCTATATTTTATTGTGATGATGAGATAATAAAAAAAAGTTATAGATGTTTACAATTTTTCACAGAACTTAGCTTTCTGATACCTATGGCTATATGTTCAATAAACTTATTTTCTGATACAATAATTTTAAACATGGTATTTTTCATCAATTTTTCGATCATCTTAATAATGAGAATTATATTTAAGTTATTTTAGGCAGCCTATAGATTTGGTGGAAAAATAGCTATGTTTATCATCTTAATTATGATTTTACTATAAGTCTTTACTTATGTGTTATTCATATTTTCATTAATAAATAGGTATTTTCTAATCTTAATTATTATAGTACTTAAAACTCGACTTATATAAATATATAGATATGCTTGATTTTAGGAGGAATAATAATTTTAACTTATTTAATATATGATCCTATAACAGTTTTTGTTAGAATCCTTTTATACAAATAGATAATAGCTAGTATTAAAAATAAACTCCTTAATCCTATGCATCATTTTATCTATTTTTTCATTCAGCATTATAAGTTGGATGAAATATTTGACACAATTATAATATTTTGATTTAGAGAGAGAAATGAATAATTTGAAAATATTTGAGTATTTGTTATTATGACAAATATTTATTAAAATAAATAATTATCTTTATATTTTATTTAATTACTTTATATTTTTTATATATTTTAATTTCAAAATAACTAATATTAGGAAAATTCTATTTCTAAAGTTTCATGATATACAAAAAAGTAAAGCAAATGATAGAATGGGTTTAATTCATTATTTTTTATGCTTGGGAGGATCAGTTTATAAATATATATTCTTATAAAAACAATAATAGGATCTAAAATTATAAGGATTATTATTAAACTACTTAAATAGTTAATTATTAACAATGTTAAATTCCATTCAGTTTAAGATCTTAAATTTATTTTTTAAATATTACTTATACATAATAATATATCCAATTAATGGAGATAAAAGCATTAATAGTTAAATCAGTTGAAAAATTATATTGATAATTCTACCAAATTGGGATATAGATCTAATTATTTTAAGTATCCCCCTAAAAATTTCGAAAAAGATGCAATTAATTAGAATAATTAGTCCATATATCCAACCAAGATTAATTTATAAAATTAAAAATTCTAGTTCTAGAAGTAGAAATGTGAAGCTTATTAAAGAAAAGAAACATAAAACTCCAGCACTTAATTTCATATGATTGATTTAATAACAAAGTGCTGTAATTTAATGTAAATACTAAAAATTATAAATACAGATACTTTGAATTATTTAGCAAAAACATGAACATTCCCAGGATATAAATGAATAGTTTATTTACTTCTACAAGTGTTTATTTCACATTATTAAATTGTTAAACCTTATTTTTGACTTTTTATTTCTTTATACAAACAATAAAAATAAGTTACTAAAATACTTAGGCAATAAAAATTAATAATAATAAACATAGCATCAGTAAAAATTAAACTAAGTTGAGTGGTTGGCTTTAACTAACTTATTGAAGTATTTTGATCTTAATCTAAGTTTTAGCTTATAATTGATCTTAATAAAAGAACCTCTCCTAAATAACTGCATTAACATGATATTGAAACCTAATTTAAAGATTTATCATATTCTTAAATAAGTGTACAATTCTATATTTCATTCTATATAGTTTTCATTATACAAATAGGATCAAAAATTTCCTTTACACTCAAACCAACTTCACATAATGAGTAATTATTAAAATTTATTATATAATTGTTGATTTATTCTATAATTATATAAGGTTTCTCTTTAAAAAAGTTTTTTAAGGAAACTTTTTTCATAGGTTATTATGCCATCTTAATTTGTTAAGTATTTAAATTATTCTATGATAGAAAAGTAAAATTAGATTAAAATAAATATGGATTCTGAATAAGATTCATTTATTGCAATTAGCAGAAGTAAACTAAATAATCAAAGTAATTTGCTTCTATATTAATTAATTCATTCATATGTTTTTTGCTAAATCTTTTTAAAGTTAAATTAAATAAAACTCCTTCAAATTTTTAATGAATACCATCAACTATAACATTCTATTAAATAACTGAAGAAATAATATTTATTTAATCAATCAATAACATACTTTAATTGAACATTTCTAAATCTGGAAATTTGATAAATGATATTGTTAAAAAAATATCATCAATCAAGAATAAGGAAGAGAATAAAGAATCAATTAAAAATTCTTTCTCTTGTTCCAATTAATGATCCCAAAATATTTGATTTAAATTTATTTGCTCAACAATAGATTTGATATTTAGTAATTATTAAAATATTAAATTTTCAATTTAAGATACATCTTTGACAATTTTATTTTTTTCTTGGTTTTAAGTTACATTTTATTCTTTGTTGCCACCATAAACAATAAAATGATATTATTTTTAATCATAGCATTCTTCTAATCCCTATTATTCTTGCATCAATCTAGTTTATGATTTGTTTAGTTGTTTTAATGATTATATTTTATTAAATAATTTAATTGTTGATAAAATAATTTATCTTTCTGCATTTTTAGTAATATAAATCATTTGTTTTAAATTTTCTAAAACTTTTTCGGATAAATCTAAACAGTCATTATTGTAACCTTCAAATAGTAGATAGATTTAAAATTTAACACTTTATGACAAATTAAAATATTATGTACAATTCAGTGCTTATTTTTTTATCGAGAATTTTTAATAAATGCTAGTAATCGATCCTCCTGAATTCATAACTTAAACTAAAACATTAATATTTGATGAATTCATAGAAGTTGGTAATTATAATGTGAATTTATTTGATTTTTAGAAGGATTAAAATGTGATAGAATTATCAGATTCACTCTTTAAAAATAGATTGTAATCAGATTCTAGATAGAAATATTTTAACTAATAATAATATGGAATTGAGTTTGAATATTCACAAATGGCTGTAATTGTATATTCGAGATTTATTTAGTTAATTAATAATTTTTAACAAGGAACAGGTTAATTAATATTTATTTTTAAATTGAACAGATTAGGCATAATATTGTCACTAAATTAAGCATTAAATCTTAAGTTAATTTCATTACCTCTATTCATTTAATTGATACATTCAAATAACTTACATTCAAATAACTTAAATTTAAATTCTACGAAAGTTGGTGATATAATTTTGATAATCTGATAGTCATAAATAATTCCAACAGAATAATCTATCAATTTTTAATATTGTTATTCATTAAAAGAAAATGTAAAATTAAGTAATTCAAAATTATTAATATCTCTCATCTGATAACCACTATTAAATTCTATTTTTTATATCTCAAAATCATATTCTAAAAAAACTATTACCTCTTTAAAATTTTATTCTGTATTTTTTTTGGTTACTTTAAGAGACCATTCTTGAATTGAAAAAGGCTCAATACTAAATTTTTTTATGTATTATAATCTTTCTGTTTTATTTACTGGTATGACAGCATTATGAATATTTTGACATTTTTAATTTTTTGTTAATTCAAAACATTAAATCTCTGTAAATAGATCAGGATCTTGATTCCAATTAAAATTAGTATCCAAATCTTTACATTATATAACTAAATTCATATCTTTGGCAAAATATTAAACATTTAAAGATTCTTTAAATTAACATAAAATTCCTGCAGACATAATTTAGATAGTAAAATTTTAAATTTAATTATGTTTTGAAATTTAATTAGTGACATTTAATTAAAAAGTATAATAAAAATTAGGGGATAATTTATATTAAGGTATTATAATAGAATGCGATTCTTAAAGTGAAGTAACATTATAAATTACTTCTGATTCAGATGCTTATTTTGAAATGTTTTGTAATTAAAATAGTTCAACTGCATAAATATAATGTTCGGGAGTTGAATTAATGTTGTTAAAACATAAAATTGTTTATATTTGAAAATTTAATGAAATTTTTTCAAATGTGAAATATTATTTTTTAATATTTAATGTAATTGTTGGTGAATCTCCAGAATGAGTAGTAATAATGAAATGTTATTCTGAAGAGGTTGTTAAAAAGTTTTAAAATGAAATGAAAAAAGTAATTTTGGAATTAATTGGTAAGGTATTAGAAGGAATAATTAAATTAAAATCTTATTAAATATTTTGTTATGAAATGAAATGATCTATTAATAAATTGGTACCATTTGATGATGTATATGACCAAAATGCATTAATTAGACTTCTTTTTCCATCATATTTTCGATTATTTTAATATATTTGAATTTCAACACAAGGATTAATTTTATATTAGGGTACATCAAATTGTATTTATGGAATAAGATAATTCTTAGGAGGTTAAATATTATTGTTAACAAATGTAGATAATGGTTATTCACAAGAATTGTGAGAGAGAGAATTTTTTTGGAATAATAATTGATCCCCTAAATTAATATTAGGATAATCTCCTAAGGATATAATTAATTCTGAGTTTTGATCAGGATTTATGTAACAATTAGGATTTCTTCCAAATTTATCAATTGATGTTATATCAAAGATTTAAAAGCATTTATTTGATAATTAGTAAGACTGAAATAATTTGGAATTTAAAGGAAAATCAAATAAAATAATGAGACTCTCGAGATCATCTGAGAAATAAATACGCAAAACAGCAACAGTGCAACCTTAATATTAAGATTAATGATATACTAGAACACCATGGAGTATTTTCATAAGAAATAGATCCAAATGGAGAATCACATGTATTTTCTTAAGATAAGATCCTATTTCCAGCACAAGAGATACATCCATCAATATTACATTCATTGCAAGTATAGTGACAATCTTAACAAGTTTCATTGGTATAATCATCATATTTACCATTTGGACATTTACAAATAGGAGTTTAAATTCTATCTGCTTTACATGTGATACATAAATTTGCATCATAAGAACAAGTTTTACATTGAAATTAACATTCTACAAAATAGAAAAAACAATTACTTAAACAATTAATTAATCCAGCTTCATAATATCCATCTGAACATTCACAATTTGGTCCAAATCTATCTGGTTTACAAGATAAACAATTATTTTGATTAGTATCACAAGTACTACATTAATGATAGCATGCTCAATTATTAATATTATATTTACGTTAACATGTTTATTATTCATCTTCAAAATATCCATCTATACAATTGCAAACAGGAGGATTAGATCTTAAATTATTGTTACAAATAGAACAATTAATTGAATCATTTAAACATTTTTTACATTTATTATTGCACTTTTAACATTAAATTTATGTCACATCATCATAATATCCTTCTTTACAATTACATTATTGTGATAAAGAATTTCTATTAGAGTTGACTTTATAATTGCAACTGGTACAAATTTCACTTGAATTTATGCAATCGTAACATTTTATATGGCATCCTTAATTAATTATAATAAACAATTACTTTAGCAATTTTAATTTTCATCTTCGTAAAATCCAGTAATACAAGGACATTTCCTTTATATGGATCGATCATATCTTTTTGAACTCAAATCACAACTTGTACAAGAGTTTGGCATTATTTCACAAGTTAGACAAGAATTAGAGCATTCTAAAATATAATATATATTTTATATTACTTTGACAAATCAAAGATCCAGTAGAGAAATATCCAGTTTAACATATACATTAATCTCCTTATAATATTCTATGTTAATCTATTTAATAACATGATGTGCATTTAGTAGATAAAATCTAACAAGTTTAACACAAATCATTGCATTTTTAACACATTAAAACACCAAGATCATAGTAACCTTGAAGACATTAACATGAATTATTATAAAGTGATCTATGATGTAATTAACTGCATGTTTAACAATTAGTAGATGATAATAAGCAAGTATAGCAAGAGTAATGGCATTCTTAAGATAAAATATTAAATATACATTGACAATATTCAGAATTGATTTCAAAATATCCAATTTTACATAAGCATTCCATTGAATAATTATCTAATTATCTAGTAAGTGTATTACAAGTAGTGCATTCGTTTTGAGTACGACATTATAAACAAGTAAAATGACATTCTATACTAATAAAATTGAATTACATTAACATAATTTCGTTGTGATATCATAGTAATATTAAGTGGTACAAAGACATTAATTAATATGGATATCATAATGTAGACTAGAATCACAGGATGTACAATGATAAGCATTATATTAACATGTTAAACATGTATAATCACATTTCAAACAATTTAGATTTGTTAGATTTTCATAATAACCATCTATACATTCACATTTTTATCCTTATTTTAATATTCTAAAGTCATCAATGAAACAAGATAAACATTCTGTTGAAGTATTGATACATGTTTGGCAACTCTTATGACAAAGATAACATAATTTATCAGACTTATTTTCATAATAATCATCACTACATTTACAAGTTGATCCAATTAAAATTCTATTTGAAGGACAAGATTTGCAGTTATCAGATTAATCAATACAAGTTTAGCAAGTTTGATCACATTAATAGCATATTCCATTCAATTCATAATAACCAAGTTTGCATTCACAATTATTTAATGTAATATTTAAAGTTCTATTATCTAAAGAGTTGCATTCAATACATTTGGTAGCAAATTTAGCACATTTAAAACAGTTAGCATCACATTTTGAACAAGTAGCATATCCGATATCATAATAACCATTTGAACATGCACAATTCTAGTTTATGTTTCTGGTCTAAGGACAAGAAGTACATTAATAGGATTATATTGTACAAGTTAAACATTCATAATTACATTACTAGCAATTCTTGGAAAATCCATCATCATAATATCCACTTATACAAATGCATTGATTTTAATACAAAACTCTTTTTGAAACTATTTAAACTGTACAACTCAAACAATTTTAGAAAGAATTTGCACAACCTAGGCAAGAGTAATGACATAATTGACATTACTAAATACCTGAATCAAAGTATCCTAAATTACAAGAACAAGTGAATAGTAAATCATTAAGTTAACGATGTGATTAGATTGAACAATCATTGCATAGAGTACTAAGTTTAGAGCAGGTTTAACAAGTATAATGGCATTCTAAATATGATATATAAATTACATTAACATACACTGATTTATCCATCATCAAAATATCCAATAGGACATAAACATTTATGGAGAATTGAATTTAAGACTCTAAGAGTGTTATCTTCACATCCAATACATTTATCATCTTTGGTTATACAGAGTTTACATTAGATGCTGCATTCTTGAAAATATATTTCAAATAATAAGATTACTTTAACAAACTGATTTACCGACTTCAAAATATCCATCTTTACAAATGCAGGTAGATCCGATTTGAATTCGATTATCAGAATCAAAACATGATAAACATTAATCTGGAGCTGAACTTTTAGAACAAGTTAAACATGTATAATGACAAACTTAAAAAATAGTTAATTATAAGTACCTTAACATTTAAGGATTCCTCTTAACTCATAAGTACTTATTTTATATCCTTACCATTTGGTTTTGCATAAACATTTATTTCCATCTAGATATCTGTCATTTAAACATGCTGTACAATAATCATATTCATCAATACATAACTAACATTATGAACTGCATTCTTAGAATTAATCAAAATGAGAAATACTTTAACATTCTTAGACTTCTTTTTCAAAGTAGCCATTCATGCAAATGCATTAATTATTAGAAAGTGTTCTAAATTTATTTGGATTACATGAAGAGCATGATTATTCAGTTTAATCAGTACAAGAATAGCATTTAAAATGACACACTAATAAATAGTAAAAATACATTTGCAAATAGGATTATCAATTTGATCATAATATTCACTAGTGCAAGAACATAGATTATTAGATTCTAATTATCTTCCTGAATTAAGTGGACAACTTAAACAATGATCATAAGTATCCTAACAACTTAAGCATTTATAAGAGCATTCTAAAAAATATTTGATAATAATATCTCACTTCCACAAATAGATGTTCCAATAATATCATAATAACCTTGTATACATATACAAGTAGATTCAATTTATATTCTGTATTATAAATCTAAAGAGCATTCTAGACAATTATTATAATTGATATTGTCACAAGAATAGCAAGAGTGATGACATTCTAATGATAGATATGATATTACATTCACATTGTAGATTTCCAATATCATAAAATCCTATAGGACAATTGCATTAAACTGAATCAAATTCTCTATAATTTGTATCACAACTCAAACAATTATAAATTTCTGATCCATCACAAGTTAGACAAGAATAATGACAAGGTTAACATTCCATACTTCCATCTAAATCGTAATAGCCAATTTGTTAACAATAACATAGAAATGTAGAACCAACGTTGATAGATATTCTCGTAGAAGGACATTCTGTACATTTATCTGGTGAAGGATCTGATAAACAATTTAAACATGTATAATGACATTCTAATTTATGAATATAAATTGATTTTACTTAGACATTCCATATTAAGATTATCATCATAATATTAATCAGAACATAAACACTCTTTATTTGTTGATAAATATCTATGAGATTAAGTTGAACATCTCACACAATTGGTTGATAAGATTCCGTAACATTATGCACATGTATAATAGCATTCTTAAATGAATATCTAAAAAATGATTACTGTAACAGATATCATATAATGCATCATCACTATAGTTTTCTTAACATACACAGTCAAGATCATCTGAAAGTTCTCTATTTTATCCTTCATGACATTTTGTACAATATTCTAATGATGTACCAGGTACAGATCGAAAACATTAAGCACATTTATTATGACATGCTGTAAATTAGAAATATTAAAATAATACTAACACATTCAAGTTCTGGAAGTATAGCATTTTATTATGAAAAGTAAGCCAGTTTATTTCCATATCCATTAATACAAAGACATTCTCCTTTAGCTGTTAAATAACGATGAATTAAACTAGGATTTCCACAACCTATACAATCATTAGCTGTAGATCCTTAACAGTTATAACAAGTTTGATGACATGCTGAAATAATAATATAATATTTAAACATCTGCATTTTAATGGTCTACCATCTGTTGCTGTTACATCATAGTATTCATAATATAAGGGTTTACAAACACAAGAATTTCCTATTAACTTTCTAGCAATAAAGTCATCACAATAGGTACAAGAGTAGGGAGTAGGATTACATTATGCACAATATAATATAACACAAGTTTAACAAGAACCATAATAGTCTCCTTTATTATCATTAATATTGCATTCACATTCACCAGTACTTACTTTAAATTTATGAATTCCAAAATTACAAACTGTACATTCATTTGGATCATCTAATTAACAAAATAAACAATGCTTTATCCCACAAATAAGAGTTTCACATTTTTAATTTAATAAAACTAATCCAGGTCGACAATATAGACATCCAGAGGCATTACATATTGGACAACTCTTTCTTAAACCGCAACCTATTCTAATATAACCATTCAATTACTTGAACATTTATTAAATACAGTATCCCAAAAATAGCCATATAAACATTCTATACATGAGATATTTATAAGATTTCCTGTTCCATCCAGAACATTTTCATATCTCAAACAATTATAATCTCCCAAACATTTATTGTTTATTAATACAAAAGGGTATCTACATTTCAAACATATTTCTATTTAACTTATCTCATCTAATTCACATTTAGAACATTTCGTTATATTACATGCTTAAATTTCATTTATTTATTACAAACGCATCTAGTACCTAATTAAATTGCTCCATCTTCTTAACATGGTAATTAATATATTATTTCATAATTATCTACGTAACATTAAGTGTAAGGGAAACATTCTATAAATATTAGAATAACTTACTTTACAAACAATCTTTATCATAGTAAGATCGTTTTCCATTCCCTGGATAACACATTAAACAGCTACCATCTGGATTTTTTTATTCGCATTCTTTCTTTAAATTATTACATACTTGATTATAAACTTATTGAACTATAATTTTTGTTTTCACAATTTTCTCCATAATAATAATCGTGACAATATAAACATTTGTATATTCCTTAAATTATTTAAGCATAGTAGCATCTAATTTTATCTTCAGTAGTTTCATCTAATATTAAATTTTTCATTAAATTTTACATTGACATTCAAAAAAATACTTACCATCCTCTTTCACTGTCATTACTAATTAACCAAATTCATTCCCACAGCTAACAAATCTCAAAAATTTAGAAATTTATTTAATAATTGTTTGAGATCCAAGTTAGACATCTGGATGACAAAAAGTATCATAATACGAACTTAGACTTGGATTCTTTAAAGTAGGTATTGTCACACCATCACACACAGATGAAATACCTTAAGAAAAAAAACAAATTTTTACTTATGCAATAATATGGATAAATTGGAAAAAAGAAATGAGAACCATAACCTTGTAAACAATAAGCTTAGCCATAAATATCTTCAAATTCTACTTAGTTTCTAAATGCTACAATTAAATTTATGATTCCCAATAATACACTTCCTTTAGTAAAATAGCTAATCATATATTTTATAATCTAATATAAATATCTTTTTATCTTAATTATCAATAAAATTTTTATTTTAAAAAAAATAAAGGATTCATCTATCATCAAT
>CAJJDN010000091.1:154793-174230 GCA_905182985.1 Paramecium sonneborni | reverse complement strand
TAGCCATATAAACATTCTATACATGAGATATTTATAAGATTTCCTGTTCCATCCAGAACATTTTCATATCTCAAACAATTATAATCTCCCAAACATTTATTGTTTATTAATACAAAAGGGTATCTACATTTCAAACATATTTCTATTTAACTTATCTCATCTAATTCACATTTAGAACATTTCGTTATATTACATGCTTAAATTTCATTTATTTATTACAAACGCATCTAGTACCTAATTAAATTGCTCCATCTTCTTAACATGGTAATTAATATATTATTTCATAATTATCTACGTAACATTAAGTGTAAGGGAAACATTCTATAAATATTAGAATAACTTACTTTACAAACAATCTTTATCATAGTAAGATCGTTTTCCATTCCCTGGATAACACATTAAACAGCTACCATCTGGATTTTTTTATTCGCATTCTTTCTTTAAATTATTACATACTTGATTATAAACTTATTGAACTATAATTTTTGTTTTCACAATTTTCTCCATAATAATAATCGTGACAATATAAACATTTGTATATTCCTTAAATTATTTAAGCATAGTAGCATCTAATTTTATCTTCAGTAGTTTCATCTAATATTAAATTTTTCATTAAATTTTACATTGACATTCAAAAAAATACTTACCATCCTCTTTCACTGTCATTACTAATTAACCAAATTCATTCCCACAGCTAACAAATCTCAAAAATTTAGAAATTTATTTAATAATTGTTTGAGATCCAAGTTAGACATCTGGATGACAAAAAGTATCATAATACGAACTTAGACTTGGATTCTTTAAAGTAGGTATTGTCACACCATCACACACAGATGAAATACCTTAAGAAAAAAAACAAATTTTTACTTATGCAATAATATGGATAAATTGGAAAAAAGAAATGAGAACCATAACCTTGTAAACAATAAGCTTAGCCATAAATATCTTCAAATTCTACTTAGTTTCTAAATGCTACAATTAAATTTATGATTCCCAATAATACACTTCCTTTAGTAAAATAGCTAATCATATATTTTATAATCTAATATAAATATCTTTTTATCTTAATTATCAATAAAATTTTTATTTTAAAAAAAATAAAGGATTCATCTATCATCAATTATTCAAAAAGGCTCTTTGAATAATAATCATAAATTAATATTTAAATAAAAGTCTTTTATTTATATATTTACTCTAAATTGTTTTTGAAAATTTAAAAACAAAATTTTTAAGGCTCTAATTTAATATTGTTGTAATTAATGCTAAAAACAACAACTATTAATCCTAATTGATTAAATAATTAAAATTATTGAAATAACATATGTTTTAATCTATAATATTTCTTTAATTTACAATTCTTATAACTTCAAATATACAAATGTAAGAGTTATAAAAATTATTTTTCTATCCATTATACTTTTTTATTTTCCTTGAATATGTATAATAATAAAAATTTGTCAACATAATAACTTATTTATTGATACTTAAGATTATTGTTACTATCATTAACCAAAAATAAATTTAATATTACTTCTTAACTCCAATTCAATTATATTAAGAATGTCGATTCAAAATAGACTTTCAATTCAGAATGGTTGTATATAAACAGTTTCTTTTTGGTTATCTAGAATTTTTAGAGTAAATAAGACTTCTCTTCATTCTAAAAACATTTTCTACTCTAATATATTCTCTTTATTATTGAATATTATAAAACGGAGAATTACTAATATATAGTATTATATCCTAAACTTGAATTTAGCTTAAATGCTAATTTAGATGGTTATGTATGAATTGAGGCTTATATTGATTTTTCAACTCAAATGGCTATCTACCTGTACAAATAAAATCAATATAAAAAAAAAGCGGGTTAAAAAATATATAAATGAGAATGGACAATTAATATGTATTGACTGATTATTTGATCCATTCAATGTTAATTAATTTACATCCTGAACACATTTCAATTAATGGTACAGAGAATCGTTAGAATAATTCATCATCCATCCATACATGTTGATTAGTGTAATCAATAATGATTTTTCCTTATGTTACTAATTTGAATGTATTTTTTAAATTAAGGTTAATGTTTGGGGGGATGTACAATTGTTAAATTTGCGTGTTGTATTTTTTAATTTACTTTATTAGATAATAGCGCATAATTTAAGTAGTATTTGTATTTAAAAATTAAATTAAGCAAAGAATGTAGGTTGTTAATGTGTCTAATAAACAAATAAAGAACTTTAACTTAGAAACCATTGTATTGAATATGTTATTATGAATTAGAATGCTGTCTATGATACACATCTAAATTATGCAAAAACTAGATCAATAAATTGTAGTCATAATTTTTTAGGATCAACAGATGGATTCTCATAATTTCAATGTCTGTACAATTTGGATTTAAGTCATAATCGGATAAATTAGTTCTTCCAATTGGGTTAATCTTTGGTGGAATTAAATTTGGCTCACAATTTATTGGGAAGTGTGTTTGATGATTTTTAGAAATCTTTAAAATCACAAGGTACACGTTTATATGTAGGTTCATTTTTGTGCAATTTAAAGAACTTAAGAATAATAGATTTAAGTTATAATAGTATATCATAAATAAGTTCAAATATATTTGATAATAATACCTAACTTCGTAAAATAAACTTGAGTAACAATCAATTATCTTGTGCATTATGGTGTTTTACTAAACTAGAAAATTTGGAGATGTAAAATAATAATATTTATTAATAATAGAATTGATGTTGGACATAATTAATTAAATTTAAATGATTTGAAACCTTTAGAGAAACTTAGATTGGAGAGTTTGAATCTTAGATTTAATCCTTTAGAGAATGTAGATAAATGCGAAGAGAAACTGATAAAATATTTACTTAATACTAGAAAGATAGAATTATCATATACATAATTAGAATAATCAATAATGATGAATTCTAAATAGAGTTCCAAGTTGGATCATAGTATAAATAGCAATGATTCTATGTAATAATAAACAACAGATAGATCAACTATCAGTCGTTTAAGTAAAGTAAGTAATAGACTTGCTAGACCTAAAACACCTCAAAATATCAAGAATGAAAATTATTAAATAAACAGAACTCCTGTGAAAGTTTAAAATGTTTAAGAAATAAAGAAGTTGAAAGGGGAATTAAAAAAGAATATAAGTATTACTCCTAAAAAACATAATGATAATAAAACTCCTAAGTAATAACGATAACCTTGTATTAAGACTGTGGATTAACATGATGAATAGATTAAATAAAGAGATTCATATTAATAATAGAAATCAACATCTAAAATACCTGCTTTGAATTTATAACTTTTAAAAGTTACTCCATTTTAATTAAGTGAAGTTAATTCTGAAAGAGATGATTTTCCAATGTTATTTGAGGAAGAAGATGAAAAGTAATTACTTGAAGAATTGAGTGTATTAGGTGAAACTATTAAATAAAAGAAATAACATGAAGTTAGTATTGAAAGATAAATTACAATGAATAAAAATATGATCTCTTTGATGAAGATTATGATCAAAGGAAGTATATTTATTTCTTATATTTTAAGTTTATCTTTACAATGTAAATGAGTATAATTAAGGATTTGATGATGTTATGAATGAATTACATAAAGAATTGCAAACCAATAATCCATAATTCAAAGATATCAAACTCAAACTCATGAGATTCAACAAAGAACATTCAGAATTAAATAAAATGTATTCAAGTTTAGAATAATCCGAGAGAATAGTTGATAATATCAAGCAATAATTAATTTGAATTACTAAAATTATGGTTATTACAATTATCTTGGTTATTCTTATTTTAAAGAATTCTTAAATGACTTTAATATTTCCTATGTCTTATCAATCATCTAACTTATTAAATCCTATTCGATAGTTTAGCTGCTATTCTTCACCTTACTTTTTTCTAATTATTTTTTATGTTAAATGTATTTTTGTAATCCTTAGATAAAGGGATTCAAATATACATAAGCGGAATCTCCTCTTTAAATATCTTTTATTTAAACCCATCTTAAATATGAAGATTTTATTTACTAGATGCATCCAATCTCAAAACGAGTACTTGTTGTGAATTTATGATCCTCACTCACTCCACATATTATATACATTCTTTAAGGTTATCCAGTATCTTCACAAATAAATTCCAAATAATCCTAACTTACTCAATGTCATACTTTATCACTAATCTTTTTTGAAATGTCATAACCTACTTCTTCCCATACTTCCCTTATTGCACATTCAACACCTGACTCATTCTTATTTACTTTCCCTTTTGGAAAACTATATACTGTCTAATTGTAATTCATAACTAACAACACACTATCCAGACTTTCATTCAAAAGTATCGCTCCATATAAAGGGATATGTTTTTGATATTATTTGAATTGCTTAAGATAACTTTTATTATTTAAATTCTCTACTGTTTAAGGTTCCCTCTTATTTCATTATATTCACATAATGAATTCAAAAGCCACGAATAGAATTCTGTTTATGACATTTTATCTTCTGGATTCAAGAAATCTAAATAATACCAATACGCATTTTGTAAATGAAAAAATAATCTATCTGGTTTTTTTTCTTCTTAATCTAAATTCACTATGAATCTGCATAATAAACTTTCTCTAGTTTGATCCATTCGATTAATTTATTATTTTATTAATGTAATAACATTAATCATAACCAGCATTTAATCCTAAGCATTTGTTTACAATGAAAAAGTATTTCAGTGGGTATGTGCAATAAAACCGATTTTTTCACAAAAAAACAGATAATAAATCTGACAGTGGAAGTGATGTATTTAAAGACATTTAAAAACTGCCCTAAATTGTATAAAGGATTGATAGAAGAATTGAGAATGTGAATTACAAATATAAAAGTGCTCCTATGATTGAGAAAAAGAAACAGAACATGCGAAAACTCTCTTTCCCTGTACTCAAATATTCACCTACTGAGAATAAGGTGTAATTGTAGAAGATAAAAGATTTAATAGAATAGCACACCTCAAGAGTAATTGTAAAGGATGATATGCTTAAACATATGGTTGGTTATAGCAAGATTTCGCAGATGATTATTTGATTATGAATTACAATACTCTAATTCACTGTTTTTTTTTGTCTCTTTTTTATATTTCTATTTCAATTTTATCACTAAACAATAAATTCAGATGGTTTTTTTATAAAATGATTATAACGCTATGCAAATTCCCAAGTAGACATGAATGATTGTTTATTAATAAAAAAGTTAAATAAATTTGATGTAACATAATAATATCTAAAGTGTGAGATGCAAATTTTAAAAGAAAGAATAATATAATGAAGCAATAAATTAAAGATAAATATTATTCTAAAAGAGAATTATTTAATTTAATAATGGTTAATTTCGATCAACTCTTGGAGGAATCATTAAAAATGGGTTCATTTTAGAAAAAGTCTCTTTTAGTTGTTTCGTTGATAGATTTCTCAGATGGAGTTGAAAAGACAATAATTGGTATAATGTTAACAATTTTATCACATGAATGGAAATTGGAATAGAGTGAAGTGTCTAATTTAGCTAGCATCTATTTTGTAGGAATAGTAGGTGGAACAATGTTTTGTGCATTCAACACTGATACTATAGGAAGATAGAAAACATTAATGCTGAGTAGTATGATAGGTTTCGTATGTATGTTATGGATGAGTTTAGCATAAACATATTTAGAAATGTTCTTATTACGTTTAGGATTTGGTTTTATTTTTGGAACCACAATACCTTTGGGACATATAGTCATTACTGAGATAATTCCAGCAAATATTAGAGGATCAATAATGACATTTGTAGCATCGGTATTTATAGTTGGTAAGATTTATTGTACATTTTTATGTATGGCTTTATTGTAAGGATTTGATGAAGGACATTGGAGAATATTAGTGGCTTTAAATTCATTACCTTTACTTTTATGTTGTATAGGATCAATTATATATTTGAGAGAGTCTCCCAGATATTATTTAGTGAAATAATAATATCAATAAGCATTTGAAGAAATTGAATTAATAGCATTACATAATAACACTTAGAATTTTTAATTGACAAATAATATGAAAGAAGGATTGATCGAGAATTCTTAATTAATCATAAAATCAGAGACTAACTTTAGTTAGTTATTTAAGGGAAGATATGAAGGATTTACAATTAGAATGTGGTTTGTTTTCATTTTGACATCCTTTATAGAATGTTCTCTATATATTTTAATGCCTTTTTGGTTACATTATCATAATAAAGGCTTTGAAATCATTTTATTTATGATGATATCCGAATTATTGGCAAATATGTGCATTTACAAAGTTATTGACAGTAAGATTTTTGGAGGTAGATAGAAATTAGTTATTTATATTGCATTGATAATAAGTGTGACATCATTGATTACTTATATCTAAGGGGAGGAACTATTAGTTTTTGGAATGACAACAATTTCATTTTTTTTAAAGATGATGTTCACAACAGAGATGGTAATAATGAATGAAAATTATACAACTTAATTTAGATCTATGGGAGTTGGTTTAACTTAAACAGTAGGTAAATTCACAGGAGCAATAATTCCATTTATAATATTTCCAATATTTGAGATAGATCCCTTCTTGCCATTTTTAATATATTGTATATGCATGCTCGTCCAAGCAATTTTTGCTTACTAATTTCCATTTGATATGACCCAAGTAGAACTTGATTGTGTTAAAGTATTTTCTTGAATAAATTATTAATTATTTAATGTTTTAAGAAATAATACCTTCATTAATGGTTTATTATCAGCACTTGGATCGTACAATAAAGGACATTTAATAATAGATATTACAGATGGAAACTATAACAAATAAAACTAATTCACATAGAAGACCACTTGAAATGAAATATATGTAACACAAATCATCACTTCCATCTACTTTTCCAGAAATTAATAATGATATTGATAAAATTTTATAAACAGCTGAACAATTTTTATCAGATCCTAACAAAACTTAAATCGAACCAAAGAAATAAGAAAAACAAGATTTTGAATAACCAAAAAGAAAATTAGAATCATTAAAATAATCAAATAATAAAAAGCAAATATTATCTCGTAAAGTAAGCTAAAAAAAGTTATCTCCTTCAAAATTATCTATGCATAAACGATCTGGATCATTATATAAATAAGAAGTGACACCTAAAGTTACTTAAGTTTAATCAAAGTATCCAATTTAATAAAGAGAATAAACAAAATCCTTTAAAGATTAAAGTAGATTAATTAAGTAATCTCCTACAAAATCAATACATGAAAAAAATTCAATTCTTATTGAAGATTAAAGTAAAGCAAAACCACCTATACCTATCGCTTAACCAGTACGAAAATAACCATCTCAACCTTATTTATAACTACAACCTATTCCTTAATAATAATAATAGTAATAAAATTTGAATTCTTCATATTCATAATAATAATAATCATAATAATAAACAAATAATAAAATGGAGAATAATTAATAATAATAATAATTATTACTATATTAATAATAATAATAATTATAATAATAATAATAATAGAATGCATTGAAAAAGCTTGATATTCATGGATATAAGGATTTGAGTAGATTGAAAAGAATGAAGGATGCTATTTTTGTAGAGTATTAATAAAGCTATTCATATTTCAGAGAAAAGGAATAAAAAGCAAGAGCTAGATTTCTTACCAAATTTCATCAGCATATGAATGAGAGAAGGAAATTGTTATAATCCTCTGCTTATGGTGATAAATAGACTTTTTTCTTTCTTAGTGATTAAATACATCCTTAATTCTTTTCATTCATAGAAGAATAATTAACTATAGGATAACCGAAGACTCTTCTTATTCTTAAATATTGTGAACAAATGCAAAAAACAATTGATACTATTGAAGTAAGTCTTTTCTCTATTTTAAGTTTGATGATGAATTATTAAAGAATCTTAAGCGAGCAAATAAGTCAAACATATCAAAGATATCTCTAACAGAATTAATAGAAATATTTAAATTATGGAGTCAAGTCTAAATAATTAGATAAAATTATTAATAACTCACTTAATTTATTTAATCAATTCCTGAACTTACATATGAATTGATTTAATGGATTTGTTTAAGACCTAAAACTCTCAAATAAGATAAAATCTAAATATAATTAAGCTAAAAGGTTATTCGTTACAATCAATATGCTTCATCTTCAGAAGAAGCACTTGAAACTAATAAACTTATTATTAAAGAAGAGGTCTTTCGATTTCTATGGGATATCATTCAAAAATTAGTATTCTCATAATAATAACTTGAAAATTCAATGGTATTATTTAAGTCCATTCTCAAATTCATCACAAAAAACAATTGCAGTGTATATGTGTATAAGAAATCAGATTTATTTATTTGACATTAATATAATATGCATAATTAATTACTAACTAATAGATCAAATATCAAATCAGATCGTATTTCCAAGATCTTATCAGCATACACTGTTGATAATGATAAACAAAATCAATAGAGTTTCAGAATGTTAAGCTAAAAAATTAAGAGGAAAGTACTTATATCAGATATAAAAAGATAGGAAATCAAATTAGCGATCATCAATCTCTCTATCCTAAATAAGATAACAAAGATAATAAAATTGAAATCTCTAAATTTTTTAGTGATCATAAAAAAACATAAATCTAAATCAGTGTTAAGGATTTACTCATGCATAAAAGTTAAATGCAAAAATCATAATCTAAAAAATCTAGAGATTCCAACCAAAGATAAAATGAAATCATTGAAAAATTGAATAAGACATAAAATGAAATCTATAAGAATTACATTGCCAAAAGAGATTCTAATGGATCAAAAACTTATAGAGACTCAAGTAATTACAGCCTCTCTACTTAGGGGATTTGGATATCCGTATCAAGTTGAACGACAAAAGTACGTTATCCCAATAAGCCCTACTCTAAACGCTCATGAATAAGAGTAATGAAAAAAAATCAGTTGAACCAAGAGATTCACCAGATATATGTAGGACACCATAACATAATATGCTACAATCGACTATTCAAAATAGCTTACTTATACGATCAGGAAGCCAGGGAAACGTTGCTAGCACCTCTAAATTGCATTCTAAAATGCCTGATTCCAAACTTAATAAAATTAAAAACTATCTTGAATAAGCTAAAACTCATCGACCAATCACTGATTCTTATAAATTAAGCCAGGAAATTGATAAATAAAAAAAAAATAAATTAGTTTAGGTTGAAAGAAATAAACTTCTATCCATCCTTAAAATTGCATATAGAGCTAAAAATAAAATAGATCAATTTAATTAGTATTTAAAATAATAAGAAAAAATTTCATCTGGAATTTAGAGTTTCATTTTTAATGAATGTATTTATTCCATTTTATTTTAGTATCACCTGAAAATAGTATTGAATCAATCTTATCTTTAGAATGAATGTTTTATATTTATTTATTTATGATCATGAGTACTATTTAATAATATATAATCATTTAACTTATAAAACAATATATTTTCATCCTGACAGATTTCATTACATCAGAAGGTTTATGTTAATATTTAAAATATAAATAAATTTTTAATTAATTAAATAATTCTCATATTTTATCAGCTGGTTTATATAGTCAAACAAATTAACTTAATGTTTGCTTTGACTAATATTGTTTTAGATTATTATTCTGATGATTATAGTTCTAATTCATACAGCATATCAAAATTTAAAGTAGAATTTACTAATTTCCTCCTTTATTTAGAAACTAAAATTATGAATATACAAGAATCGAATTAATTAAAGTGAATTCTTAAAAGATTTAATACATATTTTTTGATTTTGATGTAAAGAAAAGTACTTTTTTGATTTTTAGGCTAATTTAAAATAATAAAATAAAGAAAATTTTTTAATATTTAAAGACCACTTTAAAATGAAATATTACTGTTTTCTGCCAAAAAGAGTGATAGTAATCAAAAATATATAGAATTATATTAATAAATGATAATTTTTTAAGTTAATTATAGAAATGAATAATTAATTATCACTTTTTACTTAATTATGAATTGTTTAGTTTATCTGGGTTCTTGGTTTAAGATGCATTGTTTAAGGATATATTATTTTATGATTTATCAAGATCTTACTTTTAAGTGTTAGCATTATCTTTTTATTTTTTGAGTAATGCTGATTGATTTTCTTCTTATTCTTCTTCAGGTACAAGACTAAGTCCTCTATCAACTTATTTACTTCCAGGTGCCTATTAATCAATTTCATCAAGTCTTGCCATAATTTAATCTTTTAAACCAGGTTTAAGATTTTCGATAGCATCCACCATGGTTCTAATTTCTACTCCTACAAATTAATAGAGAGCAGCAATGACTTCAATACTTAAAAGTCTTATTTCATTTGCTTAATGAAAAAGACAAGGAGTTGCTAGAATAAAGAAGATATCTTGATGATTAAATTATCTTTAATCATATCCAAATTCTTGAAGAATATTAGATACGATTTCTAATCTTGCTTAAATGATTCTAGTTGGTTATTTATCAGGTGGTACAAATAAAGTAGGAAAATTAGGATCCATAACCATTTTGTCAAAACAGCATTAGACCTAAAATGATATATATATAAAATACAAGCATTCCAAGATTAGCAGCAGGATGTCTATAAATACTTAAGAGAGTATGTAAACTAATATCTCTAGCTCTAAAATTAAGTTCACTAATTTTTTCAATAAGAATTGGAGTGAATTCTTTTAATACTTTATTTATGATAGCAGGTGACACATCAGTTCCACAAACAGGAGGTGCTAAAGCAGTTGATAATATTTTTAATCCAATAAAATAGATTGATAATATTTTATCTTCCATACAAATTTTGGCAAATTCCATGGCAGCCAGAAACAATTTTTTAGTTTTACCATTTTTATATTTATCAGGAAGTGGCATCTCTAAGAAATTTAATACTGCTTAAGCACAAGCTTCTCTTATTCTCCAACTATCACTATGAATACCTGTCCATGCTTTAGCACCAAATACAGTTAAATATCCTAATTGATGCAATCTTCTTAATATTTCCAAAGGAATATCAACCATCTTTTCTCCTGCTTATGCTAGTAAAGGATTAAGATATAATTCAAGATCAACATCACCTTCATTAAATGCAAATGGATTATTAAAATTTAAAAGTGGTTCATCATCTTCTTTTTTTTCTTTCTTTTTCTTTTTTTTAATATTTCTGTCGTCACCTCCTTTTTCCCACCATGGTGTTTTATCTATTTTATTATCCATACTCTTTCCTAATTAATTTTATTCTTCTTATATTATTTTTCTTCTATTTTATTCTTCTAATTCTCTTTATCTTCTTAATGCATCTGCATTCATTTATTCTTACATTTCTAAATATTCTAGATGTCTCATATATTCTGCTGTTGTAGGTCTTTATAAATTAATCATCTTTTCATATCTACTCGTTTCATATAATGCATCAAATGTATCTCTTTTAGCTTCTAATCTTTTTAATCTATTTCTTAATTCCATAGCTCTTAAATAATCTTCTTTTGCTACGCAAAAACTTAATTCTCTTTTTAATTTCCATATCTCTTTTCCTATTTCAAATATTAATTTCATATCTCTTTTTAATTCTTTTAAAAATTCAAAATCTTCAACTCTCCTTGCTGAATCTCTTTTTAATTTTAAATCATTTAAAGTCTCTCTACTTTCATCATCTATCGGAGCATATTAATAATTTCTATCATCATCTTCAAACCAATTGATCATATCTACAGGAATACCTAAATCAATCAACATCTTATCTATATTTAAATACTATTTTATACCAATATTGTCTTTTGCACCATAAACTTCTTCACTTTAATCCATAATATTATAACTTCTTGCAATACCCCATATTTTTAAAAGCGATATTGATACCTATCCATATGGATTTTAAGGAGCTCTTTTTGGATGTTCAATTATTTTTATTTTTAAGTAATTCCCTATCCCAGTTAATTTTACTTAAAGAGGTTTAACGTAAACATTCTCACATTATCCAGCTCTTCTATATTCAGCATCATTCCAACCACCATTCAATCCATCACCTATATAAACATTCAATTTTGGAATCCCTTTATCTGCTTTACTTGCTATTAATAAATGATCTAATTAAATTCTTGTATGAAATCTCAATATTAACTCAACCGGATAATCTGCAGTTCTACTACATTCCCAACTTCTTTATTATCCATGTTATTATGAAGATAGAAAGTCTGCTGGAGTATTGAAATCTTCACTAGAACATGCAACTACATGAAATGGAACCCAATTGAAATCGATTCTATTCATATATTTTATTATTATTATATTAATTATTAATAAAATCCAAAATCAATTATTCATTTTTATTTAAGTATTCTCTTACAACTTTCTTAAACAGATATTATGACTAGATATTTATATTCCATTTCCTCAAATAACAATCTCTAATCAAATCAAATCTTCGTTTATTACTCTAATTTTCTCAATCAGCATACATAAAATAATTTTATAATCATTTATGTCGCTCATCTATTTAGAAAAATGATAGAAACTTTTTGGCCTAGTAAATTTAAAATTTTTCATGTAGGATAACAAAAAAATTATTACGCTGATCATTTTTTACAACATCTACATTTGATATATATTTCCTAAATAATTATAAATAATTATAATTAATATTCTAATAATCCAAATTAATATTACAATTAATTTCCAAACAAATTATTTTTATATAAAATGAATCTTAATTCTTTAATGATGGGAAAATTATTCAGAATGTACTTAACTTTAATTAAAGTTGAACCCAAAAAAAACAAGTCTCAAAAAATATATAATAATTATAGAATATTATAATAATTAAATAAAATAACGATATGAATTCTTTTTCAATTTTATCAGACTTTCTGTTCTCAAACTATTTAAAAAATTCTTCCATAAATTTTTAAGTTTTTCTATAAAAATTGATAGCATAATAATATTTCCTAAGATAAATAAAGATACTATTATTCTGATTACATAGATAATCTAAAAAAATTCTATAATAATACTTCAATAGATAAAAATGATATACGATACTATCAAAACAAGATTAGAATCAATTAATTTATCTAAGCATCATCTCTTCTTATAATACTAATATTCAAAACAGTGATAGAGTTAAATCTAAAAAGTATTTGAATTATTTATCAATTCATAATCAATAATACCTAAAGCTACTAATAAATATTAATAATATAATTTTAAATATTTTAATGAATTAATAACCAATAATACTAAATAAAATATTGGAAAAGTTTAGTTCGAAATATAAATATTTTTCATTTTCATATGAAATTCCTAACTATTATAATTAAGCCATATAACCATTCAAATAAAACTTATATTAAAATATTATATTATATTATCATATTCTGGTAAAATTATCAAATATATCTTCTAAACTGCTATGCATAATAAAAAAATGTATTAAATGAATATATGGATTGAGTTCCTTTTAATCTATACTTGGTGCTATAAGTCTATATATTATTATTCTAACAAGGATTATAAGTGGTTCGACAAATATTTATGAAAATAGAAGGCTGCCTAAAAAGATAATCGCAACTTCATATTATTCTGATTTCACAGATATACTAAAATAGCGTAATAATAAATACTTAAATAGTTAAAAAATGAATAAAACTAAATTAGGTATTACTAACAGCAAAATAAGGAGCAATTAACTAATGAAAGCTGCTATTCTTTTAAATCTATAGATCGCTTTTATTATCTTATATAATATCCTCAAAATCAAAATTATGAAAGGATTTGCAATTATGAATAAGATGATAAAAATAATAGAATTATTAAAAACATAACATTCTACAATAGTTAAAGTTAAGAGTAAATTGAATTAGGAAAAAATCTCCAAAATCCTATAACTAAGATTAATATACTTGTCCTAATAATAAAATATTGAAAGGCTTTGATGGATTAACTAATAATAATTATGTAAAATTACTTTCACATTAGCTATGAAGACTTTAAAGCATCCTTCATACAAAAGTCTTTTTTTATCAATGTTACTCTTTGAAGTATTTGGAATAATTTCTTCTGTATTTAAACTTTCTTGCTTATTACTACAATCTTTAAGCAAAAATAAAATATATATGGTCATAAATGTAAGAGTTAAAATGCTTGAAAAAATTATAATAGCCAATAAGTTTGTAGTTCCAAAAACAAGATCAAACATTTATTAATCTGAATTATTTAAAATTACTTTACTAAAATTTGAGGAAGTTATGATGAAAATTTCGCCAAATTTATTACACTCACATCTTATATCAATGGTATCATTATTTTATATTTTTATCAAATTACATAAAGAAAAATTCCCTGACATAGTCTTCAACATACACTTTATTTCATATTCTTATTAATTTTAGATATTGTTCGAACACACTTAATATGATTCAAAAGTTGTACTATAAATGGCTATGAAATTTTCTAATGAAATAAACCTGTTTTTTAAATAATTTTTTAATTAAATTAAGTAGTAATCTTGATTGTATATTTTTAAGGTTTGATCATTGAATTCTTTTTAAAGATTTTTTTCAAGTTCTAAAGTAAATCTATTTGGATTTGTTCTTAGTTAAATGCTATCGGATTAAACAAAATCAACTAAATAATCTTCTTGAGTTGATTCAATATTGAATTATTGATTAAATTATTATTTTGTTCTTCGTTTTATATAAAAAAAAATCTCTTTGCCTTTTAAGACTAAAGGACTTTGGTTAACAATAACTACATTTTATATTTCTTCTAAAATGAGGTTAATGTCTTTCAACAATTTTACTATATTTTTATAAATGGTTTCATTTTTTGTGTTTACTTTTGAGAAATCTGAATATATATCATCAATATAGTATAATAGAGTTAATAAACCATCTTGGGAAGTTTAATATTTTTGAAAAATTTCTTCATTCCACATGAATTAATTTACATTAAGCTCTTCTAAACATTTTCTTTTCATTTCACTAAAATATATTAATGCTATATCTAATTTATCATTCTCTTATTGTAAATTTTCTATTTTTTTTGTCAAATTAACAACAGTATAAGTTGAATTTGATGTAATAAATAAATGATTCGACTTTAAATCAAAACATTTTATTTAAGTCTCTTCACTCAATAATCGATTTTAAGATTAGTTAGATGGTAATTAATATAAAAATTGTTTATATAATTTTATGGCTTAAAATTTTAAAGTATTTTCATTCGTATTGGGAAAAATTTATTAGTAATGCAAATCAAGATAAATTAAATAATGCAATTAATCACATTTTTGATTCATCGATTCAAAAAGCAATGATATCTTGTTTTATAAGGTCAAGTTCTAAAATTATATTTAAGAACAATCAAGTTTCGCAGGTTTTACAGTAACTTTATCAAAAATATGACTCATTGATCCACCATTATCAAGCACTGATACTAAAATTCCAACAATTGATTGATCAATAGAAGTGGGTATTTAAATTTGAAATTAATTTTGACTCTAAAATGAATAGAATACTAAGGAATTATCTGATTCTCCTTTTAAAATTCTGTCAAATCAGATTCTCTCAAAAATAATCTAAGTTAATATTTATAAGGAAAGTCATTTGATTGTTCACAAATTGTAGCAACTTAAATATTAGTTAGAGCTAAATCGTTAGACCGAATAATAAATAATTTTGAACAAATAGGAGGCTAATTGATATTTAGTTTGATGTTATTTAGACTAGGCATTATATTATTTGTATATTAAGCACTAAACTTAAGGTTTATGGTATCACCAAAATTCAATTCTTTAATACTATTAAATATTTTAAAATTGTGCGAAGTATATTATGGTTGTAGTATTTCTATTATTTCATAGTTATATATAATTGCTATTGATAGATCTAATAAATAACGTTTTTAAGTAAGGGGAATGAGAAATGTAAAATTGAGTTATTCAAAATTATTTACCTTTCTCATATAATAACCTTGATTATATTCAAGTTCTAATGAAGGAAAATTATCTTCAAGATAAACAATAATTAGATTAAATTTAGAAGATTGACTAAATTTTGTAACATTAACTGTCCATTCCTATACTATAAAAGTTGACATAGAATTTTTCTTGATAAATTAAATAAAATCCGTTGCATTAACATGAATTGTTTATTTTTATTAATTTTTACATGTATTATTTAATGATAGGTCTTTACAAGAAACTTAAATATATAAATCTGGATCATTGTTCCAATCATATCTTGTGTCCAAATCTTTGCATTTTATTTATAGATTTAGATCTTATCTTATACTTTAAATTTCTCTATTATTAAATTTACAAGTTAATCCAGCAAATGGAATATGAATTTTAAATTATTATATTTAAGACTTGCTGGTCATTAGATTTGTTGAATTGACTTAAAATGTATAAGTTGTATTTGGACTTAAAGTATATTTTGAAATATTAGTAAAGATAGTCTCAAAAGGATTAGATTGAATTGAAATATTTATATGTGAAGAAGTTGTTTTTTTTGGTTATCTATCTTTTTCAAATATTTAAATTTAGTATCTAGAATTATCTTGTAGATTTGACTGATTAAGAGTTCCAACAGATAAACTAACTGATATTTATTCAAAAACGAAATAATATGGTTTCAAATTTATATTGATTTATGGATATTCTCCTGAATGAGTTAATAAAGTGAATTCTGAAAAGGATTTAATATGAATGAAATTCTAATATTATATCTTAAATTTTATTAAACTATTAGGAGGTAAAGTAAACTTTGGTATGAATAAATTATAATCCTATATTAAATTATTTTAATCTAAGAATTAGTTTAAGGTTTCTCTTTTTTCATTGTCTTCTGCTTCATAACTCCACAATATATTCTTTAATTTTCTATTCCCATTATTAGAAATTTAATTTACATGCACTAAGTTTTCTGCATATGGATTTAGTAAATGAGGAGGTACATTGTATTAAATTTATGGTGGAATTGGATTAATTGGCATTTATAAGGTTGTGAAAAAAAACTTTTGTAAAGTAGTACCACAATTTATATGAGACAATGAATTACTTTAAAAAAGTATTTCATCACCAACATTTATTGATGAGTTTTCCCCCAAAGTAATGAATAATTCCTAAAAGTCATCTGGGTTTAGGTAACAAACAGCATTATTACCAAAACTTTTTGTAGTTTCTAACTCAAATAATTACAAACATTTATTGATTTGGATTTATGAATAAAATCCTTTGGGATTTAAAGGAAAATCAAAACGAATGATAATTTTGCTAATGTCATCTGATAAATATGTTTTAACAACTGCAATTTGACAAGCTATTAGTATAATTAAACAATATACTTGAACACCAAGGTGTATGATCATACCAAACTGAATTTGGTGGAGGAATGCAATCCATTTCTTCATTTAATATTCTATTCGCATTACAAGATAAACATCCATCTATATTACATTCTAAACAAAAACTATTGCATTTTTAGCAATTTTCATTTAATAGATCATCAAAATATCCTGGTTAACAAATACATTAAGGCTCTTAGATTCTATCACCTTTACAAGTTTTACAGTTTTATTGACTTGAATCACAACTGGCACATTAAAATGCACATTCTTTGTAAATTTAATAAAAATATTTACTTTCACAAAGTAGTGAACCAAATTCAAAATATCCATCAAAACATCTACAATCTTTTCCTATCCTTCCTTCCCTACAGATTAGACAATTTGATTCTTATAATATACATGTATGACATTAAGAAGCACAAACTTATTTTTAAAAAATTAATTTTACTTTAACATATTTGTTATTCATCTTCGTAATAACCATCCATGCAATTACATGATGGCGGATTTACTCTTATTGAATTTTAACAAACCAAACAATTATTCTCCTCATTTTCACAAGTTTAGCATTTAAAATTACATTTTTAACATTGAATTTACGTTCCATCATCATAATAACCTTATTTACAATTGCATAAATCAGATAAATTATTTCGATTTGAATTTAAAAAAACTTTACAACTTAAACATTAGCCACTCTAATTAATACAAGTTTAACATTTTATATGACATTCTATGAATAAATAATTATTTAATATACTTTAACAGATTTTATTTTAATCTTCATAAAATCCAACAATGCAAGGACATTTATGTATTATTGATTAATCAACTCTTTTTGAATCAATATCACAACTTGTACAATAATCATCTTAACCCTAACAAGTCTTACACTAATTTGAACATTCTATTTTATAATAAACAGTCAATACTTAAACATATATCTGAACCTGATTCAAAATAACCAGGATTGCAGAAACATTTATCTCCTAAAAGAAATCTGAATTGTTCTATATCGTAGCATGATAAACAATTAGTAGAAGTAGACAAACAGGTTTTACAAATATTATTACATTTCTAACATAATTCAAACCCAACTTCATAATATCCATCTTTACAAAGACATTAATTATTTGTTAATATTCTATTGTAAATATCTAAGCAGCTTAAGCAATGATTATTAGTATTTTCACAAGTCTCGCATGAAAAATGACACTCTAATAATATTAGTAACAAAATTACATTAACAGTTTTATTCGTTTGTTTCATAATATCCTTAATTACAAATACACTTTTTTGTATCTGAATCAAAATGCCTGGTTGTTCCTCTGCATAATATGCATTAAATATTATTGTTACATTCTAGACAAGTTATATTGCATTCTAATTATATAAAGGATTTATTACATAAACATTACTTAGTTGAAGAATCAAAATAATAAGATTGTGAACATAAGCATTTATTATTTACCAAAGATAATTTAAAACTGGAATCACAGCTTAAGCAATTATCAAATTATAAGGAACAAGTTAAACAAGATTTATCACATTCTAGACAATTCTAGGTAATAGGATTTTCAAAATATCCTTATTCACATTCACATATATTTCCAGACTTAAATATTCTATGATTATCAATCGAACATGTTAAACAATAATCACTTGTATAAGTACAAGTCAAACAAGTTTTATTACATAATTTACATTATTTATCCTAAATTGATTCATACATTCCTTCATTACATATACATTTATTATTTTTCAAATATCGAAATTAATCACAAGCAGCACAATTATTTATAGATTATGAACATGTTGAGCAACTCTAATGACATTATTAACAGATTCCATCAATTTCAAGATACCCACTTTAGCAATTACATGTTTTTGAACTTAAGTTTAGTACTCGAAATTAATCACTTGAGCAAGAGGTACAATTATTTGGTGTAAATTCACAACTCATGCAATTTTAATTACATTATTAACAAAGTTATT
>CAJJDN010000091.1:140669-153002 GCA_905182985.1 Paramecium sonneborni | reverse complement strand
TGAACATAAGCATTTATTATTTACCAAAGATAATTTAAAACTGGAATCACAGCTTAAGCAATTATCAAATTATAAGGAACAAGTTAAACAAGATTTATCACATTCTAGACAATTCTAGGTAATAGGATTTTCAAAATATCCTTATTCACATTCACATATATTTCCAGACTTAAATATTCTATGATTATCAATCGAACATGTTAAACAATAATCACTTGTATAAGTACAAGTCAAACAAGTTTTATTACATAATTTACATTATTTATCCTAAATTGATTCATACATTCCTTCATTACATATACATTTATTATTTTTCAAATATCGAAATTAATCACAAGCAGCACAATTATTTATAGATTATGAACATGTTGAGCAACTCTAATGACATTATTAACAGATTCCATCAATTTCAAGATACCCACTTTAGCAATTACATGTTTTTGAACTTAAGTTTAGTACTCGAAATTAATCACTTGAGCAAGAGGTACAATTATTTGGTGTAAATTCACAACTCATGCAATTTTAATTACATTATTAACAAAGTTATTAACCAGTTTCATAATATCCTTATAAACATTTACAATTTTATTCTATTTTTCTAGTTTATGGACAAGATAAGCATGAGTAAGATTAATTAATGCAACTTTGACATCGGATATCACATTTTTAACATGAAGTTGATTAACCATCATCATAATAACCAAATAAACATTTACATGTATTATTATAAAATACTCTGTTTGAAGTATTTTAATCAATACATGACATACATGAATTAGAATTTCCAGAATTACAAGTGAAACATGAATAATGACATTTTTAACAAATCTCTTCTCCATTATCAAAATATCCAACATTACAATCACATGTAAACAATTGATCATTAAAGGTTCTATTAGATTCAATTGAGCATAATTCACATTTAGTATCAATGTCATTGCATCTAAGACAAGAATAATGGCACTCTAAAATGACGATTGATACTAAATACTTTAACAGACATCGTTTTATCCATCATCATAATATCTTTAAATACATTGGCATTTATTAAAACCTGAAACATGTAATCTGAATGTATTATCTTTACAAGAGATGCACATTTCAGCTTATTTTTTGCATCCTTTACATTTATAACTACATTCTATTTATTAAATTTAAATAATACTTTCACAAATAGGTAATCCTGCATCATAATGACCTTCTTTACAAAGACAAGTATTTCCATCTTAATACCTTTGATCGACGTCTATACAAGATATGCAATCTGTTTCTGTAATTCCCATGCAAGTGGCACAAGAATAATGACAATCTAGAATAGTCTAATGACTTACTTTAACATTTAACCCCTCCATTAAATTCGAATTTACTAATTGAACTTCCTTAAAATTTAGTAATGCATTAACATGTACTTCCTACTATGTATCTATCATTATAGCATGAAGTACAATTGTTATAAGTATTAATACATTCGTAACAGAAGGCACTACAAACTAAACTTAGTACTAATAATTACTATTGCATTCCTAGACGTTCATTTCAAAGTAATGAGGCTTACATTTACATTAATTATCTTTCAATTCTCTATATGCAATAGCATCACAAGTTAGACAATTGTTTTCCCCATTAGCAATACAAGACTTGCATTTAAAATGACATTCTTTAAATTAAATTTCAAATTACTTTAACAAATTACTTCATTTTCGTTTTCATAAAATTCCCCCGAACATTAACAACCTTTAATAAGATCAAGGACACGAAAAGAATTAAGAGGGCAAGATAAACATTAATCTTCTTTGATTTCACATGTTTCACATTTGTATGAACATTCTATTAATTTAAGATTAAAATAATTACTTTTACACAAAGCTATACCTAGATCTTCATAAAATCCATCAGCACATTTGCAAATATTTCCTTTTAAAAATCGGTTATGATTTTCTAATGAGCAAACTATACAACCTTCTGCTGTATTATCAAAACATTTATAACAAGAATAATGACATTCTATAATTATTAAATGATAGATATACTTTGGCATTCTAATTCTCCAATATCAAAATATCCAAAAGGACATACACATGATGAAAAATCAATCACTCTGTAAGTAGTATTACATGATAAACAATTAGATGGAAGAGGACCATTACAAGTTTAACAAGTGTGATGGCATTCTTAGCAAGTAAGTGAAAATCCATCGTCAAAAGTTTGTGGAGAAGAACATATACTTTCAAATGATGTTGTTAATGGGTTATTAGGTATTCTAGTTACAGGACATTCTGTGCAAGAATCTTTTAAAGGGCTTTTTGTACAATCTTAACAAGTATAAAAACATCCTATAAATCACATAATAAAAATATTATTACTTTTGCATTCAATATTATCATTTTCATCATCATAATATGATTTTTAGCATAAACATTCTCCATAAGTTGTTAAATCTCTGTTTGAGCTTAATAAACAATAAGTACAACCTGTGGGTTCAGGATTTTAACAATTTCCACAAGTGTAATGACAGGCTAAATTTAAATATATTAAATTACTGAAACATATATCATAAGTACCATTGTTATCTCCATAATTAAATTGGCAATCACAAGTGAAATTATCTGTAACAATTCTATTTTCTCCTGGAATACAAGTTAGACAATATTAGTTCATAGTCTCATCAGTTGATTTAAAACAAGTTCGACATCTCGGATGACATTCTGAATTTAAAATTATTTTACTTCCACATATGAATTCTCTTATTTCAGAATCAGCATATCCAATTTTGCATGGACAAGATTTATCAATTGATATTCTATTTGAAATACTTTCATCTAAGCATTAAGTACATTCATACTTAGACGGACCAGAACAAGTTAAACAAGATTTATCACAAGCTTAAATTATGAATAATTAAAATATACCTAGACAAATTTAATCATCATTTTAAGGATCATATGTTCCAGGTTAACAAATGCATTCTTAATTAACAACAATTCTATTTGATCCTAATTTACATGAATTATGATATATAATACAATCAAATTATTTATACATAAAAAAAAATCAAACATTTCACATTCATTACAATACCCATCTTTACAAGGCTTGCATATATCATTATAAACACCAGTTGGTGGTAAACATAAACAAATACCATTAATTTCATCAAGTGCTTTACCTGTAGATCCATCACAAGTTGTACAGAATTGTGGATTAGTGTCCAAACATGTTTGACAATTTGGACTGCAGCTTATAAGTGAGCATGAGCCATCTGGTTATAATGCATACCAAGGCATACAGGCTAAACATTTGTTATTAGCTTCATTTAAATGGAAACAATTGTTTTTTATGGTTCGAGTTACTATTTAAAAAACTTATTTTATTACAAACGCATTCTTCATTTTTAGTTAAACTATATCCAATATTGCATTATTCACATTTTATAGTGTAACCATATTCTCCATTCGAATATTTCCAAAAAGATGAAACGTAATAATTAGATAAGCAATTATAAGATATGTAACAAAAAGTTTCAAAATAGCCATTCTCATTTAATAGTAACAAGAGATAACCAGGATCACATTACCAACATCTTACAGATCCTCTACCATATTAATTTGTTCGATAACTACAAACGCTGCAACCTTCACTACATTCTAAAGGACATTTAGATAAATATATTTACTATAGCATTTGTTCTCGAATTTATACCATCCTTATTCACAATTTTGATCTAATTATAACTAATTATCTTTTAGGTAACATGTAGTAAATCCCTGGCAATCTATAAATTTCTATAAATTCTTTTACCTAAATCACATCTTTGAATCTATTCAGAATTAGCATGAGTGGGATGGCATTTTGAACATAATTAATTCTCGAAACATTCTAAACAATATTAACCTGCACATTCTAACATATAAAATATTTTTACATCTTGGAGGAGTATGAAATCTTTAATCATACCATTCTTGAGTTTAATGACAATATTATCCATAGAAAGGAGGTCGACAAAATTAACATCCTTATTTTCTTGGTGTTTTGTAATAAATTTCACATTTTTCTTCTAAAGCAGCTATAATATATTATACTAAATATTCTTACAAACACATGAGTAGATAAAATTCAAGTCTAATGTTAACTCTATTTACAACATATAACCACTCTTGCAAATTACTGTTGTATTATCTATTTACATTTTAAATGTTTTGAATCTGGGATGACATAAATGTTAATCTTAATAAAGATTTCTAATTTCTACTTTTGTTACTCCTATACAAACTTCAGAAACAGCTAAAATATATTACTACTAATTACACAGACATTAATGTGGATGGAAACCAGGTACATGTACATGATTTAAAGGACATTAATCATCACCAGATCCAAAAATGGAGAGATAATCTTTATAATAATCTCTCCATCCCATAACTACTGAGATGATAATCAACCTTATTGACCATAAAAACATCTTATAATTATTATTTAAAAAGTCATATCTATAATACGTTTAAATCTTAGTTAACATTTAAAATGATTATTTTGTGATAAATTAAATAAAATTTTATATTCTTCTTAAATTAATCTTTCTGACAAAATTCATGAGTTAGGTGTGTTATCATAGTCTTCCAGGTTTAAGATAATATCAATTTAAAAATAAATTAATTAAAATATACTTGAAATCAGGCCTGAACTTTAGAATTAATATTTTATATTATTTATTCAAAAATTGAATTGTTACTAATCTTTCCATTCTCGCTAAAATTAACAAATTACGGCTCTTTTTTCTATAACTGTGAGTATATAAAAAAAACGGAGAATAACGTATATCTAATAAATATTCATATCAAACTTAAAATTCAATTTATCAATTACTTAGATTATTTCTAGAATTAAAACTATCCTGTATAATATATTTCCTGTCTAAAATCAAAATTTGAATTTCTCTTTTTATTTAAATACGTATTTTTTGGCTTTTATACCTTGAATTTATGCTCTTTTATATCATATTTTAACACTAAAATTGATATTTTATTTTTTTAAATTAGCAAGATATTAATATTTTATATATTTTGTAAAATGTTAATTAATTATTATATTAATTTCTTAATATATAAATTTATTAATATTATATTTTCAAATTCTTGTAAAGTCATCCCAGATATCTTCCAAACTGCTATGCATAACAAAAAAATACATTAAATGAAATAAAGGCTTAAGATCCATGTTTTTTATACTTTTTGCTATCAGTCTGTATATTATTATTTTGAGAAAGATTGTAAGTGGTTCGATAAATGCTTATGAAAATAGAAGGCTGCCTAAAAAATAAATGCAACTACATATTTTTCTGATTACATAGATATGATAAAATAAAAAAAATAAAATAATTATGTTTGTAAAATATGATTAGAAGCAATTGACTTATTATCGCTTCTATTCTTTAAATCTATAGACTAATTCTATTATCTTATAAAAAATCCTCAAAATCAAAATTATTAGAGGATTAATGAAATGGATAAATGAATTAACTAAAGTTGATTATAATTAAAAAATACCTTAATTTTTTTTTTTTAATTCCAGAATTACCTTGATAAATAATTAGATTTTTTTCTTAAATATTTGTTAGACTTTAGTTACTTTCATCAATTTCAGATTTTCTTGTTCCTTTTTCTAATTTTTGTATAAATAATAGTATTATTGTAAAAGAACTTGCGCAAACTTATAAAACTAAAAAGTCTTCAATTTTTATTTTTGTTCTGTTTACAATTAATTAACTAAAATTAGTCGAGGGATTATGAAAACATCACCAAATTTATTGCATTCACAAAATAACCCAATCGATTTGTTATTCTATTCTTTATTCAAATTAAATTTATAAGTTTTCCCAGAAGATGTTCTTATTAAACACTAAATTTTGTATTCTTATAATAATTATGTATTTTTGAAGCAAACTTAATAAGTTCAAAACTTTGTACTGGAAAAGGATGAAAAATCTTGATAAGCCTTAAATTTATTCTTGTATACATTTTTTAATTAAATTTAGCAATAATGTTGTGGGTAAATTTGTAAAGTAACGTCATTTAACTATTTTTACAGAATATTCTTCAATTCCGATGAAAATTTTAATGGATTAGTTTACAAATATGTTTATTCAAATAAGTTCTATTAGATAATCTTCTTAGGTTGGTTCATTATTAAATTATAAAATTGAATAGAGACTTGGTTCTTCTTTTAATCTACTGAATAATTTGATTTCCTTATATAATAAAGGTTTTTAGTTTACAATCAGATATAAAAATATAGGAAATCAAATTAGTAATCATCAATCTTTCTATCATAAATAAGATAACAAAGATAATAAAATTGAAATCTATAAATTTTTTAATGATAATAAAAAACCTAAATCTAAATCATTGTTAAGGATTTACTCATACATAAAAGTTAAATGCAAAAATCAAAATCTAAAAAATCTAGAAATTCCAACCAAAGATAAAATGAAATCTAAGACATAAAAGGAAATCTATAAGAATTACATTGCCAAAAGAGAGTCTAATGGATCAAAACCTATAGAGACTCAAGTTATTACAACCTCTCTACTTAGGGAATTAGGATATTCGTATCAAGTTGAACGACAAAAGTACGTTATCCCAATAAGCCCTACTCTAAATGCTCATGAATAAGAGTAATGAACAAAAATCAGTTGAACCAAGAGATTCACCAGATATATGTGGAACATCATAACATAATATGCTGCAATCTACTATTCAAAATAGCTTACTTATACGATCAGGAAACCAAGGAAATGTTGCTAGCATCTCAAAATTAAATTCTAAAATGCCTGATTCAAAGCTTAATAAAATTAAAAATTATCTTGAATAACCTAAAAACCATCGACCAATCACTGACTCTTATAAATTAAGCCAGGAAATTGATCAATAAAAAAAATAAACTAGTTTAAGTTGAAAGAAATAAACTTCTATCCCTCCTTAAAAGTGCATATAGAGCTGAAAATAAAATAGATCGATTTAATTAGTATTTATAATAATAAGAAAAAATGTCATCTGGAATCGAGAGTTTCATTTTAAATGAATGTATTTATTCCATTTTATTTTAGTATCACCTAAAAATAATATTGAATCAATCTTATCTTTAGAATGAATTTTTCATATTTATTTATTTATGATCATGAGTACTATTTAATAATATATAATCATTTAACTTATAAAACAATATATTTTCATCCTGACAGATTTCATTATATCAGAGGGTTTATGTTAATATATTAAAATATAAATAAATTTATAATTAATTAAATAATTCTCATATTTTATCTGCTAGTTTATATAGTCAAACAAATTAACTTAATGTTTGCTTTGACTAATATTGTTTTAGATGATTATTCTGATGATTATAGTTCTAATATTTAAAGTATATCAAAATATAAAGTAGAATTTACTTATTTCATTATTTAGAAACTAAAATTATGAATAATAAAATAGAATAGTTAAAATTAAGAAAAATATTCTTCAAATTAAAATGCATGGTTTTGTAAATAATTATTGTAAATTAACCTAATCAATTATATTTCTAATGAAGGTAATCTTATATCAATAGAATCATTATAGATTATGATGCCACTCTTGAAAAGTATACAAATAATCCAACCCATAATCCTAATAACTTCTCTCTTTTTATAGTCTTAATGAAACAATCTATCACACCTGAATATGGCATTGAACCATCTCCTAAACATTTCATCTTCTAAAGTTTAGTCTTCACATTTTCAAAAGGCAATGAAATCACAGAAGAGATTTTTCCTGCTTCACATGATGCTCTATATATTTATAAATATACAATTTTTTACATTATCCTATCAAATGTGCTTTCTATTTTTGAATCTTTAATTGCATACTCATTTACTTCAATTAATCATATGTAGTTAATTATCCTATTGTTATTGCAACAGCTCTAGTCACAGTTGTCATAGATCCTTTCCAATAAGCTAAAATTACTTCTTCTTTATATATTCTTCCTGAAGCTTCCTTCTTTCCTTAATTGGTAATGATTAATCTGCTTAAAATCTCATCAAAAAACATCTGTTGGATTCCCTAGCAATGCTCCAATAAATCCAGCTAATGAAGATGCTCCTACTTTCTCAATAAAACTTAAATCACCTTATATATTTAATTTTATTATCTACGTCATTATTATTTCTTAACTTTCTCTGTGATTATTTTAAATATCCCAAGATGAGTAGTAGTAATTGAATTGTACTTCGACAATATTAATAATAAAATATTGAAATGTTTTAATGAATTGATAACCTATAATAGTAAATAAATTATTGGAAAATTTTAGTTCGAAATATCAATATTTTTAATTTTCATATGAAATTCCTAACTATTACAATTAAGCCGTATAACTATTAAAACTTAAATTTAAATATTATTATATATTATATTATCATATTCTGGTAAAATTATCAAATATATCTTCTAAACTGCTATGCATAATAAAAAAATGCATTAAATGAATATATGGATTGAGTTCCTTTTAATCTATACTTGGTGCTATAAGTCTATATATTATTATTCTAACAATGATTATAAGTGTTTCGACAAATATTTATGAAAATAGAAGGCTGCCTAAAAAGATAATCGCAACTACATATTATTCTGATTTTGCAGATATACTAAATAATGTAATAGTAAATACTTAAATAGTTAAAAAATGAATAAAACTAAATTGGGTACTGCTAACAGCAAAATAAGGAGCAATTAACTAATGAAAGCTGCTATTCTTTTAAATCTATAGATCACTTTTATTATCTTATATAATATCCTCAAAATCAAAATTATGATAGGATTTGCAATTATGAATAAGATGATAAAAATAATAGAATTATTAACAATATAACATTCTACAATAGCTAAAGTTAAGAGTAAATTGAACTAGGAAAAAACCTCCAACATCCTATAACTAAGATTAATATACTTGTCCTAATAATAAAATATTGAAAGGCTTTGATGGATTAACTAATAATAATTATGTAAAATTACTTTTGCATGAGTTTTGAAAATTTAAAAGCATCCTTTATACATCATTGTATTTTTATCAATTTTACTCTTTGAAGTATTTGGAATACTTTCTTCTGTACTTAATCTTTCTTGCTTATTACGAAAATCTTTAAGCAAAAATAAAATATATATGGTCATAAATGTTAGAGTTTAAATGCTTGAAAAAATTGTAATAGCCAATAAATTTGTAGCTCCAAAAACAAGACCAAACATTTATTAATCTGCATTATTTAAAATTACTTTACTAAAATTTGAGGAAGTTATGATGAAAATTTCACCAAATTTATTACATTCACATCTTATATCAATGGTGTCATTATTTTATATTTTTATCAAATTACATAAAGAAAAATCCCCTGACTTAGTCTTCAACATACACTTTATTTCATATTCTTATTAATTTTATACATTATTAGAACACACTTAATATGATTGAAAAGTTGTACTATAAATGGCTATGAAGTTTTCTAATGAAATAAATCTGTTTTTTAAATAATTTTTTAACTAAATTAAGTAGTAATCTTGATTGTATATTTTTAAGGTTTGATCATTGAATTCTTTTTAAAGATTTTTTTCAAGTTCTAAAGTAAATCTATTTGGATTTGTTCTTAGTTAAATGCTATCGGATTAAANTTATCAAATATATCTTCTAAACTGCTATGCATAATAAAAAAATGCATTAAATGAATATATGGATTGAGTTCCTTTTAATCTATACTTGGTGCTATAAGTCTATATATTATTATTCTAACAATGATTATAAGTGTTTCGACAAATATTTATGAAAATAGAAGGCTGCCTAAAAAGATAATCGCAACTACATATTATTCTGATTTTGCAGATATACTAAATAATGTAATAGTAAATACTTAAATAGTTAAAAAATGAATAAAACTAAATTGGGTACTGCTAACAGCAAAATAAGGAGCAATTAACTAATGAAAGCTGCTATTCTTTTAAATCTATAGATCACTTTTATTATCTTATATAATATCCTCAAAATCAAAATTATGATAGGATTTGCAATTATGAATAAGATGATAAAAATAATAGAATTATTAACAATATAACATTCTACAATAGCTAAAGTTAAGAGTAAATTGAACTAGGAAAAAACCTCCAACATCCTATAACTAAGATTAATATACTTGTCCTAATAATAAAATATTGAAAGGCTTTGATGGATTAACTAATAATAATTATGTAAAATTACTTTTGCATGAGTTTTGAAAATTTAAAAGCATCCTTTATACATCATTGTATTTTTATCAATTTTACTCTTTGAAGTATTTGGAATACTTTCTTCTGTACTTAATCTTTCTTGCTTATTACGAAAATCTTTAAGCAAAAATAAAATATATATGGTCATAAATGTTAGAGTTTAAATGCTTGAAAAAATTGTAATAGCCAATAAATTTGTAGCTCCAAAAACAAGACCAAACATTTATTAATCTGCATTATTTAAAATTACTTTACTAAAATTTGAGGAAGTTATGATGAAAATTTCACCAAATTTATTACATTCACATCTTATATCAATGGTGTCATTATTTTATATTTTTATCAAATTACATAAAGAAAAATCCCCTGACTTAGTCTTCAACATACACTTTATTTCATATTCTTATTAATTTTATACATTATTAGAACACACTTAATATGATTGAAAAGTTGTACTATAAATGGCTATGAAGTTTTCTAATGAAATAAATCTGTTTTTTAAATAATTTTTTAACTAAATTAAGTAGTAATCTTGATTGTATATTTTTAAGGTTTGATCATTGAATTCTTTTTAAAGATTTTTTTCAAGTTCTAAAGTAAATCTATTTGGATTTGTTCTTAGTTAAATGCTATCGGATTAAACAAAATCAACTAAATAATCTTCTTGAGTTTATTCAATATTGAATTATTGATTAAATTATTATTTTGTTCTTCGTTTTATATAAAAAAAAATCTCTTTGCCTTTTAAGACTAAAGGACTTTGGTTAACAATAACTACATTTTATATTTCTTCTAAAATGAGGTTAATGTCTTTCAACAATTTTACTATATTTTTATAAATGGTTTCATTTTTTGTGTTTACTTTTGAGAAATCTGAATATATATCATCAATATAATATAATAGCGTTAATAAACCATCTTGGGAAGTTTAATATTGTTGAAAAATTTCCTCATTCCACATGAATTAATCTAAATTAAGCTCTTCTAAACATTTTCTTTTCATTTCACTAAAATATATAAATGCTATATCTAATTTATCAGTCTCTTATTGTAAATTTTCTATTTTTTTTGTCAAATTAACAACAGTATCAGTTGAATTTGATGTAATAAATAAATGATTCGACTTTAAATCAAAACATTTTATTTAAGTTTCTTCACTCAATAATCGATTTTAAGATTAGTTAAATGGTTATTAATATAAAAATTGTTTATATAATTTTATGGCTTAAAATTTTAAAGTATTTTCATTCGTATTGGGAAAAATTTATTAGTAATGCAAATCAAGATAAATTAAATAATGCAATTAATCGCATTTTTGATTCATCGATTCAAAAAGCAATGATATCTTGTTTTATAAGGTCAAGTTCTAAAATTATATTTAAGAACAATCAAGTTTTGCAGGTTTTACAGTAACTTTATCAAAAATATGACTCATTGATCCACCATTATCAAGCACTGATACTAAAATTCCAACAATTGATTGATCAATAGAAGTGGGTATTTAAATTTGAAATTAATTTTGACTCTAAAATGAATAGAATACTAAGGAATTATCTGATTCTCCTTTTAAAAATTCTGTCAAATCAAATTCTCTCAAAAATAATCTAAGTTAATATTTATAAGGAAAGTCATTTGATTGTTCACAAATTGTAGCAACTTAAATATTAGTTAGAGCTAAATCGTTAGACCGAATAATAAATAATTTTGAACAAATAGGAGGCTAATTAATATTTAGTTTGATGTTATTTATACTAGGCATTATATTATTTGTATATTAAGCACTAAACTTAAGGTTTATGGTGTCACCAAAATTCAATTCTTTAATACTATTAAATATTTTTAAACTGTGCGAAGTATATTATGGTTGTAGTATTTCTATTATTTCATAGTTATATATAATTGCTATTGATAGATCTAATAAATAACGTTTTTAAGTAAGGGGTATGAGAAATGTAAAATTGAGTTATTCAAAATTATTTACCTTTCTCATATAATAACCTTGATTATATTCAAGTTCTAATGAAGGAAAATTATCTTCAAGATAAAC
>CAJJDN010000091.1:119039-132225 GCA_905182985.1 Paramecium sonneborni | reverse complement strand
CAAAAGGACATACACATGATGAAAAATCAATCACTCTGTAAGTAGTATTACATGATAAACAATTAGATGGAAGAGGACCATTACAAGTTTAACAAGTGTGATGGCATTCTTAGCAAGTAAGTGAAAATCCATCGTCAAAAGTTTGTGGAGAAGAACATATACATTCAAATGATGTTGTTAATGGGTTATTAGGTATTCTAGTTACAGGACATTCTGTGCAAGAATCTTTTAAAGGGCTTTTTGTACAATCTTAACAAGTATAAAAACATCCTATAAATCACATAATAAAAATATTATTACTTTTGCATTCAATATTATCATTTTCATCATCATAATATGATTTTTAGCATAAACATTCTCCATAAGTTGTTAAATCTCTGTTTGAGCTTAATAAACAATAAGTACAACCTGTGGGTTCAGGATTTTAACAATTTCCACAAGTGTAATGACAGGCTAAATTTAAATATATTAAATTACTGAAACATATATCATAAGTACCATTGTTATCTCCATAATTATATTGGCAATCACAAGTGAAATTATCTGTAACAATTCTATTTTCTCCGGGAATACAAGTTAGACAATATTAGTCCATAGTCTCATCAGTTGATTTAAAACAAGTTCGACATCTCGGATGACATTCTGAATTTAAAATTATTTTACTTCCACATATGAATTCTCTTATTTCAGAATCAGCATATCCAATTTTGCATGGACAAGATTTATCAATTGATATTCTATTTGAAATACTTTCATCTAAGCATTAAGTACATTCATGATTAGATGATCCTGAACAAGTTAAACAAGATTTATCACAAGCTTAAATTATGAATAATACAAATACCGAGACAAATTTAATCATCTTTTTAAGTATCATATGTTCCAGGTTGACACATGCATTCTTAATTAGCAAGAATTCTATTTGATCCTAATTTACATGAAGTACATAAAAAAAAATCAAACACTTCGCATTCATTACAATACCCCTCTTTACAAGGCTTGCATATATCATTATAAACACCAGTTGGTGGTAAACATAAACAAATACCATTAATTTCATCAAGTACTTTACCTTTAGATCCATCACAAGTTGTACAGAATCGTGGATTAGTATCCAAACATGTTTGACAATTTGGACTGCAGCTTATAAGTGAGCATGTGCCATCTGGTTATAATGCATACCAAGGCATACAGGCTAAACATTTGTTATCAGCTTCATTTAAATGGAAACAATTTTTTTTCATGTTTCGAGTAACTATTTAAATTACTTATTTTATTACAAACACATTATCCACTTTTGTTTAAACTAAATCCAATATCACATTATTCACATCTTATATTGTAACTATAGTATCCATCCCATAATAATTCAGAAGATTAAACATAATAATTAGAGAAGCAATTATAAGATATGTAACATAAAGTTTGAGAATGGATATTCTATTGTAACAAGAGATAACCACGATCACATGACTAACATCTTATCTATATTCTACCATAATAATCTAGTAGAGCAATACATGAACTGCAACCATTAGGGCATTCTAAAAGATATTTAAATAAAATATATTTACTATAGCACATTCCAGAGTATTTATACCATCCATATTCACAATATTTACCTACTTTTAACGAACTACCTTTCAAGTAACAAGTACTAAATCCCTTACAATCTATAAATTTCTATGTTATCATTTACCTAATTCACATCTTTAAAGCTATTCAGAATTAGCATGAGTGGGACGGCATATTGAACATAATTAATTCTCGGAACATTCTAAACAATATTAACCTCCACATACTAACATTTAAAATATTTTTACATCTGGGAGGAGAATGATATCTTTAATCATACCATTCATGACTTTAATGACAATATTAGCCATAGAAAGGAGGTCGACAAAATTAACATCCTTTTTTTCTTGGTGTTTTGTAATAAATCTAACATCTTCCATCCGAAGCAGCTATTATATATAATAAATATTCTTACGAACACATGAGTAAATGAAATTTTAGTCTAATGTTAAATCTATTTATAACATATAACCATTCTAACAAATCACAGTTGTACTATCGATTTACATTTTAGATGTTTTGAATCTGGGATGACATAAATGTTAATCTTTTAAATGAATTCTAACTTCTATTTTTGTTACTCCTATACAAACTTGAGAAATAGCTAAAATATATTACTAATAATTACACAGGCATTAGTGTGGATGGAAACCAGGTACATGTACATGATTTAAAGGACATTAATTATCTCCAGATCCAAAAATTGAGAGATAATCATTTTTATAATCTCTCCATCCCATAACTACTGAGATAATAATCAACCTTATTGACCATAAAAACATATTATAATTATTATCTAATAACTCAAATCTACAATACATTTAAATCTTAGTTAGCATTTAAAATGATTATTTGTGATAAATTAAATAAAAGTTTTATATTCTTGTTAAATTAATCTTTCTGACACAAATACATGAGTTGGATGCCATATCATAGTCTTCCAAGTTTAAGAAAATATCAATTTAAAAATAAGAACTTAATTAAATTTTATTTTTATATATAAATTAATTCATCTAATATACTTGAAATCAAGTCTGAGCTTTCGTATTAATATTTCATATTATTTGATTCAAATATTGAATTGTTACTTATCTTTCCATTCACGCCAAATTTAACAAATTACGACTCTATTTTCTATAACTGTAAATATATTAAAAAATGGAGAATTACAGATATCTAATAAATATTCATATCAAACTGAAAATTCAATTAATCAATTAACTTATATATTTTAGAAATAAAACTATCATGTTTGCTATATTTCCTGTCAAAAATCAAAATTTGAATTTCTCTTTTTATTCATATAAGTGTTTATTGGCGTTTATACCTTGAATTTATGCTGTTTATATCGATATTTTAACATGTAGATTGATATTTTATTGTTTTTAAATCAATAAGAAATTATTTATTTTATAAAATTTGTATAATGTTTATAAATTATTATAGTATTTCTTAATATATAAATTTATTAATACTATATTTTCAAATTCTTGTAAAGTCATCAAGGATATCTTACAAACTGCTATGCCGAACAAAAAATACATTAAATGAAATAAAGGCTTAAGATCCAGAATATTATTATACTGAGAAAGATTAGAATTACCTTGATACTTGATTAGATTTTTTTTTAAATATTTGTTGGACTTTAATTACTTTACTCAGTTTCAGATTTTTCTTGTTCGTTTTTCTATTTTTGATATAAATAAAAGTATTATGAAAATATCACCATATTTATTGCATTCACAAAATAACTCAACCGATTGTTCCTTAAACTTATTATTGTAAACATTTTTTAATTAAATTTAGTAATAATGTTGTGGGTACATTTGTAAAGCTGAGTCATTTAACTATTTTTAAACAATATTCTTCAATTCTTATGAAAATTTTAATGGATTAGTTTACAAATATGTTTATTCAATTAAATGAAGTCTATAAGATAATCTTCTTAATTGGTTCAATATTAAATTATAAATTGAATAGAGACTTGGTTCTTCTTTTAATCTACTGAATAATTTGATTTCCTTATATAATAAAGGTTTTTAGTTTACAATCAGATATAAAAATATAGGAAATCAAATTAGTAATCATCAATCTTTCTATCATAAATAAGATAACAAAGATAATAAAATTGAAATCTCTAAATTTTTTAATGATAATAAAAAAACATAAATCTAAATCATTTTTAAGGATTTACACATACATAAAAGTTAAATGCAAAAATCATAATCTAAAAAATCTAGAAATTCCAACCAAAGATAAAATGAAATCATTGAAAAATTGAATAAGACATAAAATGAGAATCTATAAGAATTACAGAGATTCTAATGGATCAAAAACCTATAGAATTACAGCCTCTCTACTGAGGAAATTTTGATATCCGTATTAAGTTGAACGACAAAAGTACGTTATCCCAATAAGCCCTACTCTAAACGCTCATGAATAAGATTCACCAGATATATGTAAACATAATAGGCTACAATCTACTATTCGAAATAGCTTACTTATACGATCAGGAAGCCAGGGAAATACTGCTAGCACCTCTAAATTGCATTCTAAAATGCCTGATTCCAAACTTAATATAATTAAAAACTATCTTGAATAAGCTCAAACTCATCGACCAATCACTGATTCTTATAAATTAAGCCATGAAATTGAAAAATAAAAAAAAATAAATTAGTTTAAGTTGAAAGAAATAAACTTCTATCCATTCTTAAAATTGCATATAGAGCTGAAAATAAAATAGATCGATTTAATTAGTATTTATAATAATAAGAAAAAATTTCATCTGGAATCGAGAGTTTCATTTTAAATGAATGTATTTATTCCATTTTATTTTAGTATCACCTAAAAATAATATTGAATCAATCTTATCTTTAGAATGAATTTTTCATATTTATTTATTTATGATCATGAGTACTATTTAATAATATATAATCATTTAACTTATAAAACAATATATTTTCATCCTGACAGATTTCATTATAATGTTAATATTTAACATATAAATAAATTTATAATTAATTAAATAATTCTCATATTTTATCTGTTGGTTTTTATAGTCAAACAAATTAACTTATTGTTTGTTTTGACTAATATTGTTTTAGATTATTATTCTGATGATTATAGTTCTAATATTTAAAGTATATCAAAATATAAAGTAGAATTTACTTATTTCATCCTTCATTTAGAAACTAAAATTATGATTAATGATTCTAAAATAATGATATGAATTCTTTTTCAATTTTATCAGACTTTCTGTTCTCAAACTATTTACAAAAATTCTGCCACAAATTTTTAAGTTTTTCTATAAAAACTTAAAACATTATAATATTTCCTAATAAACAAAGATACTATTATTCTGATTACATAGATAATCTAAAAAATAGTGTATAATAATATTTCAATAGATAAAAATGATAGACGAAACTACTAATTAATTGTTTTAGCAAAATCTATAAATAGGTTAAATAATTACACTTAATAAGAAAATTTTGAAATATTTCAATGAATTAATAACCTATAATACTAAATAAATCATCGGAAAATTTTTGTTCAGAATTTTTTTAATTTTGATGGGAAATTCCTTGCAATTGATTTAAAACAACTTTATAATTAAACCATATAACCATTGTAACAAAACTTAAATTAAATTAAAATATTATTTTATATTATCATATTCTAGTAAAATTATCAAATATATCTTCTAAACTGCTATGCATAATAAAAAAATGCATTAAATGAACATATGGATTGAGTTACTTTTAATCTATACTTGGTGCTGTAACTCTATATATCATAATTCTAACAATGATTATAAGTGTTTCGACAAATATTTATGAAAATAGAAGGCTGCCTAAAAAGATAATCGCAACTACATATTATTCTGATTTTGCAGATATACTAAATAATGTAATAGTAAATACTTAAATAGTTAAAAAATGAATAAAACTAAATTGGGTACTGCTAACAGCAAAATAAGGAGCAATTAACTAATGAAAGCTGCTATTCTTTTAAATCTATAGATCACTTTTATTATCTTATATAATATCCTCAAAATCAAAATTATGATAGGATTTGCAATTATGAATAAGATGATAAAAATAATAGAATTATTAACAATATAACATTCTACAATAGCTAAAGTTAAGAGTAAATTGAACTAGGAAAAAACCTCCAACATCCTATAACTAAGATTAATATACTTGTCCTAATAATAAAATATTGAAAGGCTTTGATGGATTAACTAATAATAATTATGTAAAATTACTTTTGCATGAGTTTTGAAAATTTAAAAGCATCCTTTATACATCATTGTATTTTTATCAATTTTACTCTTTGAAGTATTTGGAATACTTTCTTCTGTACTTAATCTTTCTTGCTTATTACGAAAATCTTTAAGCAAAAATAAAATATATATGGTCATAAATGTTAGAGTTTAAATGCTTGAAAAAATTGTAATAGCCAATAAATTTGTAGCTCCAAAAACAAGACCAAACATTTATTAATCTGCATTATTTAAAATTACTTTACTAAAATTTGAGGAAGTTATGATGAAAATTTCACCAAATTTATTACATTCACATCTTATATCAATGGTGTCATTATTTTATATTTTTATCAAATTACATAAAGAAAAATCCCCTGACTTAGTCTTCAACATACACTTTATTTCATATTCTTATTAATTTTATACATTATTAGAACACACTTAATATGATTGAAAAGTTGTACTATAAATGGCTATGAAGTTTTCTAATGAAATAAATCTGTTTTTTAAATAATTTTTTAACTAAATTAAGTAGTAATCTTGATTGTATATTTTTAAGGTTTGATCATTGAATTCTTTTTAAAGATTTTTTTCAAGTTCTAAAGTAAATCTATTTGGATTTGTTCTTAGTTAAATGCTATCGGATTAAACAAAATCAACTAAATAATCTTCTTGAGTTTATTCAATATTGAATTATTGATTAAATTATTATTTTGTTCTTCGTTTTATATAAAAAAAAATCTCTTTGCCTTTTAAGACTAAAGGACTTTGGTTAACAATAACTACATTTTATATTTCTTCTAAAATGAGGTTAATGTCTTTCAACAATTTTACTATATTTTTATAAATGGTTTCATTTTTTGTGTTTACTTTTGAGAAATCTGAATATATATCATCAATATAATATAATAGCGTTAATAAACCATCTTGGGAAGTTTAATATTGTTGAAAAATTTCCTCATTCCACATGAATTAATCTAAATTAAGCTCTTCTAAACATTTTCTTTTCATTTCACTAAAATATATAAATGCTATATCTAATTTATCAGTCTCTTATTGTAAATTTTCTATTTTTTTTGTCAAATTAACAACAGTATCAGTTGAATTTGATGTAATAAATAAATGATTCGACTTTAAATCAAAACATTTTATTTAAGTTTCTTCACTCAATAATCGATTTTAAGATTAGTTAAATGGTTATTAATATAAAAATTGTTTATATAATTTTATGGCTTAAAATTTTAAAGTATTTTCATTCGTATTGGGAAAAATTTATTAGTAATGCAAATCAAGATAAATTAAATAATGCAATTAATCACATTTTTGATTCATCGATTCAAAAAGCAATGATATCTTGTTTTATAAGGTCAAGTTCTAAAATTATATTTAAGAACAATCAAGTTTTGCAGGTTTTACAGTAACTTTATCAAAAATATGACTCATTGATCCACCATTATCAAGCACTGATACTAAAATTCCAACAATTGATTGATCAATAGAAGTGGGTATTTAAATTTGAAATTAATTTTGACTCTAAAATGAATAGAATACTAAGGAATTATCTGATTCTCCTTTTAAAAATTCTGTCAAATCAAATTCTCTCAAAAATAATCTAAGTTAATATTTATAAGGAAAGTCATTTGATTGTTCACAAATTGTAGCAACTTAAATATTAGTTAGAGCTAAATCGTTAGACCGAATAATAAATAATTTTGAACAAATAGGAGGCTAATTGATATTTAGTTTGATGTTATTTATACTAGGCATTATATTATTTGTATATTAAGCACTAAACTTAAGGTTTATGGTATCACCAAAATTCAATTCTTTAATACTATTAAATATTTTTAAACTGTGCGAAGTATATTATGGTTGTAGTATTTCTATTATTTCATAGTTATATATAATTGCTATTGATAGATCTAATAAATAACGTTTTTAAGTAAGGGGTATGAGAAATGTAAAATTGAGTTATTCAAAATTATTTACCTTTCTCATATAATAACCTTGATTATATTCAAGTTCTAATGAAGGAAAATTATCTTCAAGATAAACAATAATTAGATTAAATTTAGATGATTGACTAAATTTTGTAACATTAACTGTCCATTCCTATACTGTAAAAGTTGATATAGAATTTTTCTTGATAAATTAAATAAAATCAGTTGAATTAACTTGAATTGTTTATTTTTATTAATTTTTACATGTATTATTTAATGATAGGTCTTTACAAGAAACTTATATATATAAATCTGGATCATTGTTCCAATCATATCTTGTGTCCAAATCTTTGCATTTTATTTATAGATTTAGATCTTATCTTATACTTTAAATTCCTCTATTATTAAATTAACAGATTAATCCAGCAAATGGAATATGAATCTTAAATTATTATATTTAAGACTTGCTGGTCATTAGATTTGTTGAATTGACTTAAAATGTATAAGTTGTATTTGGACTTAAAGTATATTTTGAAATATTAGTAAAGATAGTCTCAAAAGGATTAGATTGAATTGAAATATTTATATGTGAAGAAGTTGTTTTTTTTGGTTATCTATCTTTTTCAAATATTTAAATTTAGTATCTAGAATTATCTTGTAGATTTGACTGATTAAGAGTTCCAACAGATAAACTAACTGATATTTATTCAAAAACGAAATAATATGGTTTCAAATTTATATTGATTTATGGATATTCTCCTGAATGAGTTAATAAAGTGAATTCTGAAAAGGATTTAATAGGAATGAAATTCTAATATTATATCTTAAATTTTATTAAACTATTAGGAGGTAAAGTAAACTTTGGTATGAATAAATTATAATCCTATATTAAATTATTTTAATCTAAGAATTAGTTTAAGGTTTCTCTTTTTTCATTGTCTTCTGCTTCATAACTCCACAATATATTCTATAATTTTCTATTCCCATTATTAGAAATTTAATATACATGCACTAAGCTTTCTGCATATGGATTTAGTAAATGAGGAGGTACATTGTATTAAATTTATGGTGGAATTGGATTAATTGGCATTTATAAGGTTGTGAAAAAAAACTTTTGTAAAGTAGTACCACAATTTATATGAGACAATGAATTACTTTAAAAAAGTATTTCATCACCAACATTTATTGATGAGTTTTCCCCCAAAGTAATGAATAATTCCTAAAAGTCATCTGGGTTTAGGTAACAAACAGCATTATTACCAAAACTTTTTGCAGTTTCTAACTCAAACAATTACAAACATTTATTGATTTGGATTTATGAATTAAATCCTTTTGGATTTAAAGGAAAATCAAAACGAATGATAATTTTGCTAATGTCATCTGATAAATATGTTTTAACAACTGCAATTTGACAAGCTATTAGTATAATTAAACAATATACTTGAACACCAAGGTGTATGATCATACCAAACTGAATTTGGTGGAGGAATACAATCCATTTCTTCATTTAATATTCTATTCGCATTACAAGATAAACATCCATCTATATTACATTCTAAACAAACACTATTGCATTTTTAGCAATTTTCATTTAATAGATCATCAAAATATCCTGGTTAACAAATACATTAAGGTTCTGAGATTCTATCACCTTTACAAGTTTTACAGTTTTATTGACTTGAATCACAACTGGCACATTAAAATGCACATTCTTTGTAAATTTAATAAAAATATTTACTTTCACAAAGTAGTGAACCAAATTCAAAATATCCATCAAAACATCTACAATCTTTTCCTATCCTTCCTTCCCTACAGATTAGACAATTTGATTCTTATAATATACATGTATGACATTAAGAAGCACAAACTTATTTTTAAAAAATTAATTTTACTTTAACATATTTGTTATTCATCTTCGTAATAACCATCCATGCAATTACATGATGGCGGATTTACTCTTATTGAATTTTAACAAACCAAACAATTATTCTCCTCATTTTCACAAGTTTAGCATTTAAAATTACATTTTTAACATTGAATTTACGTTCCATCATCATAATAACCTTATTTACAATTGCATAAATCAGATAAATTATTTCGATTTGAATTTAAAAAAACTTTACAACTTAAACATTAGCCACTCTAATTAATACAAGTTTAACATTTTATATGACATTCTATGAATAAATAATTATTTAATATACTTTAACAGATTTTATTTTAATCTTCATAAAATCCAACAATGCAAGGACATTTATGTATTATTGATTAATCAACTCTTTTTGAATCAATATCACAACTTGTACAATAATCATCTTAACCCTAACAAGTCTTACACTAATTTGAACATTCTATTTTATAATAAACAGTCAATACTTAAACATATATCTGAACCTGATTCAAAATAACCAGGATTGCAGAAACATTTATCTCCTAAAAGAAATCTGAAATGTTCTATATCGTAGCATGATAAACAATTAGTAGAAGTAGACAAACAGGATTTACAAATATTATTACATTTCTAACATAATTCAAACCCAACTTCATAATATCCATCTTTACAAAGACATTAATTATTTGTTAATATTCTATTGTAAATATCTAAGCAGCTTAAGCAATGATTATTAGTATTTTCACAAGTCTCGCATGAAAAATGACACTCTAATAATATTAGTAACAAAATTACATTAACAGTTTTATTCGTTTGTTTCATAATATCCTTAATTACAAATACACTTTTTTGTATCTGAATCAAAATGCCTGGTTGTTCCTCTGCATAATATGCATTAAATATTATTGTTACATTCTAGACAAGTTATATTGCATTCTAATTATATAAAGGATTTATTACATAAACATTACTTAGTTGTAGAATCAAAATAATAAGATTGTGAACATAAGCATTTATTATTTACCAAAGATAATTTAAAACTGGAATCACAGCTTAAGCAATTATCAAATTATAAGGAACAAGTTAAACAAGATTTATCACATTCTAGACAATTCTAGGTAATAGGATTTTCAAAATATCCTTATTCACATTCGCATATATTTCCAGACTTAAATATTCTATGATTATCAATCGAACATGTTAAACAATAATCACTTGTATAAGTACAAGTCAAACAAGTTTTATAACATAATTTACATTATTTATCCTAAATTGATTCATACATTCCTTCATTACATATACATTTATTATTTTTCAAATATCGAAATTAATCACAAGCAGCACAATTATTTATAGATTATGAACATGTTGAGCAACTCTAATGACATTATTAACAGATTCCATCAATTTCAAGATACCCACTTTAGCAATTACATGTTTTTGAACTTAAGTTTAGTACTCGAAATTAATCACTTGAGCAAGAGGTACAATTATTTGGTGTAAATTCACAACTCATGCAATTTAAATTACATTATTAACAAAGTTATTAACCAGTTTCATAATATCCTTATTAACATTTACAATTTTATTCAATTTTTCTAGTTTATGGACAAGATAAGCATGAGTAAGATTAATTAATGCAACTTAAACATTGGATATCACATTTTTAACATGAAGTTGATTAACCATCATCATAATAACCAAATAAACATTTACATGTATTATTATAAAATACTCTGTTTGAAGTATTTTAATCAATACATGACATACATGAATTAGAATTTCCAGAATTACAAGTGAAACATGAATAATGGCATTTTTAACAAATCTCTTCTCCATTATCAAAATATCCAACATTACAATCACATGTAAATAATTGATCATTAAAGGTTCTATTAGATTCAACTGAGCATAATTCACATTTAGTATCAATGTCATTGCATCTAAGACAAGAATAATGGCACTCTAAAATAATGATCGATACTAAATACTTTAACAGACATCGGTGTATCCATCATCATAATATCTTTAAATACATTGGCATTTATTAAAACCTGAAACATGTAATCTGAATGTATTATCTTTACAGGAGATGCATATTTCAGCTTATTTTTTGCATCCTTTACATTTGTAACTACATTCTATTTATTAAATTTAAGTAATACTTTCACAAAAAGGTAATCCTGAATCATAATAACCTTCTTTACAAAGACAAGTTTTTCCATCTTAATACCTTTGATCGACGTCTATACAAGATATGCAATCTGTTTCTGTAATTCCCATGCAAGTGGCACAAGAATAATGACAATCTAGAATAGTCTAATGACTTACTTTAACATTTAACCCCTCCATTAAATTCGAATGTACTAATTGAACTTCCTTAAAATTTAGTAATGCATTAACATGTACTTCCTATTATATATCTATCATTATAGCATGAAGTACAATTGTTATAAGTATTAATGCATTCGTAACAGAAGGCACTACAAACTAAATATAGATCTAATATTTACTTGTGCATTCCTAGACATCCATTTCAAAGTAATGAGGCTTACATTTACATTAATTATCTTTTAATTCTCTAAATGCAATTGCATCACAAGTTAGACAATTTTCTTCCCCATAAACATTACAGGTATTGCATTTAAAATGACATTCTTTAATTAATTTTCAAATTACTTTAACATATAGCTTAGCCTTCCTTGTCATAATATTCCCCTGGACATTAACAACCTTTAATAAGATCAAGAACACGAAAAGAATTAAGAGGGCAAGTTAAACATTAATCTTCTTTGATTGCACATGTTTCACATTTGTATGAACATTCTATTAATTTAAGATTAAAATAATTACTTTTACACAAAGCTATACCTAGATCTTCATAATATCCATCAGCACATTTGCAAATATTTCCTTTTAAAACTCTTTTATGATTTTCTAATGAGCAAATTACACAACCTTCTGCAGTAGTATCAAAACATTGATGACAAGAATAATGACATTCTATTGATATTAATCAAAAAATGTACTTATGCATTCTAATTCTCCAATATCAAAATATCCAAAAGGACATACACATGATGAAAAATCAATCACTCTGTAAGTAGTATTACATGAAAAACAATTAGATGGAAGAGGACCATTACAAGTTTAACAAGTGTGATGGCATTCTTAGCAAGTAAGTGAAAATCCATCGTCAAAAGTTTGTGGAGAAGAACATATACATTCAAATGATGTTGTTAATGGGTTATTAGGTATTCTAGTTACAGGACATTCTGTGCAAGAATCTTTTAAAGGGCTTTTTGTACAATCTTAACAAGTATAAAAACATCCTATAAATCACATAATAAAAATATTATTACTTTTGCATTCAATATTATCATTTTCATCATCATAATATGATTTTTAGCATAAACATTCTCCATAAGTTGTTAAATCTCTGTTTGAGCTTAATAAACAATAAGTACAACCTGTGGGTTCAGGATTTTAACAATTTCCACAAGTGTAATGACA
>CAJJDN010000091.1:75439-101577 GCA_905182985.1 Paramecium sonneborni | reverse complement strand
ATATGAGACAATGAATTACTTTAAAAAAGTATTTCATCACCAACATTTATTGATGAGTTTTCCCCCAAAGTAATGAATAATTCCTAAAAGTCATCTGGGTTTAGGTAACAAACAGCATTATTACCAAAACTTTTTGTAGTTTCTAACTCAAATAATTACAAACATTTATTGATTTGGATTTATGAATAAAATCCTTTGGGATTTAAAGGAAAATCAAAACGAATGATAATTTTGCTAATGTCATCTGATAAATATGTTTTAACAACTGCAATTTGACAAGCTATTAGTATAATTAAACAATATACTTGAACACCAAGGTGTATGATCATACCAAACTGAATTTGGTGGAGGAATGCAATCCATTTCTTCATTTAATATTCTATTCGCATTACAAGATAAACATCCATCTATATTACATTCTAAACAAAAACTATTGCATTTTTAGCAATTTTCATTTAATAGATCATCAAAATATCCTGGTTAACAAATACATTAAGGCTCTTAGATTCTATCACCTTTACAAGTTTTACAGTTTTATTGACTTGAATCACAACTAGCACATTAAAATGCACATTCTTTGTAAATTTAATAATATTTATTTACTTTCGCAAAGTAGTGATCCAAATTCAAAATATCCATTAATACATCTACAATCTTTTCCAATTCTTCCTTCCCTACAGATTAGACAATTTGATTCTTATAATATACATGTATGACATTAAGAAGCACAAACTTATTTTTTAAATTAATTTTACTTTAACATATTTGTTATTCATCTTCGTAATAACCATCCATGCAATTACATGTTGGCGGATTTACTCTTATTGAATTTTAACAAACCAAACAATTATTCTCCTCATTTTCACAAGTTTAGCATCTCAAATTACATTTTTAACATTGAATTTACGTTCCATCATCATAATAACCTTATTTACAATTGCATAAATCAGATAAATTATTTCGATTTGAATTTAAAAAAACTTTACAACTTAAACATTAGCCGCTCTAATTAATACAAGTTTAACATTTTATATGGCATTCTATTAATAAATAATTATTTAATATACTTTAACAGATTTTATTTTAATCTTCATAAAATCCAACAATGCAAGGACATTTATGTATTATTGATTAATCGACTCTTTTTGAATCAATATCACAACTTGTACAATAATCAGCTTAACCTTAGCAAGTTTTACATTAATTTGAGCATTCTATTTTTTAATACACAATTAATACTTGAACATATATCTGAATTTAATTCAAAATAACCGGGATTGCATAAACATTTGTTTCCTGAAAGAAATCTGAATTGTTCCATATCGTAACATGACAAACAATTAGTTGCAGACAAACAGGTTTTACAAATATTATTACATTTCTGACATAATTCAATTCCGGCTTCAAAATATCCATCTATACAAGAACATTAATTATTTTTTAATATTCTATTGGAGTTATTCTTGCAACTTTAGCAATAAGTATTAGTATTTTAACAAGTCAAGCATGAAAAATGACATTCTTAAAATATTAGTAACAAAATTACATTAACAATTTTATTCGTATGTTTCATAATATCCTTAATTACAAATACATTTTTTTGTATCTGAATCAAAATGCCTTGTTGTTAATCTACATTATGTACATAGAGTGCTATTTTAACATTCTAAACAAATTATATTGCATTCTAATTATAAAAAATATTAATTACATTTGCATGATTTAGTGAAAGAATCAAAGTAATAAGATTTTTAACATAAGCATTTATTTTAGACTAAAGACAAATAAAAACTGGAATCACAGGTTAAACAGTTATCATATTATAAGGAACAAGTTAAACAAGATTTATCACATTCTTCACAATTCTAGGTAATAGGATCTTCAAAATATCCTTGTTCACATTCACATGTATTTCCAGATTTAAATTTTCTATGATTATCAATAGAACATGTTAAACAATAATCGCTAGTATAAGCACAAGATAAACAAGTCTTAATACATAATTTACATTATTTATCTACAAGCGATTCATACATTCCTTCATTACATACACAATTGTTATTTTTTAAATATCGAAATTAAACACACGTAGTACAATTATTTATAGATGATGAGCAGGTTAAACAATTCTGATGACATTATTAACAGATTCCATTAATCTCTAAATAACCAATTAAGCAATCACATGTTTTAAAAGTTAGGTTAAGTACCCTAAATTAATCAGTAAAACAAGAGATACAATTATTTGATGTAAATTAACAATTCTCACAATTTGAATTACATTTTTAACAAAGTTATTCACCAATGTCATAATATCCTTATTAACAATTACAATTTTATTCAATTTTTCTAGTTTGTGGACATGATAAACATAAATAAGATTAATCTATGCAACTTAAACATTGAATATCACATTTTTAACATGAAGTTGATTAACCATCATCATAATATCCAAATAAACATTTACATGTATTATTATAAAATACTCTTTAAGATTGATTTTAATCAATACAAGAAAGACAAGAATTGTTATTTCCTGAATTACAACTGAGACAAGAATAGTGACATTTTTAACAAATTTCGATTCCAATGTCATAATATCCAATATTGCAATCACAAGTAAAAAGTTGATCATTAAAAGTTCTATTAGATTCAAACGAGCATAATTCACATTTTGTATCAATTTCAATGCATCTAAGACAGGAATAATGACACACTTATAATATAGATGATAATTACTTTAACAAACATCATTAAATCCATCGTCGTAGTATCTTTCAATACATTAGCATTTATTAAATCCTGAAACATATAATCTCAAAGTATTATCTTTACAAGAGATGCACATTTCAGCTTATTATTTGCATCCTTTACATTTATAACTGCATTCTATTCATTAAATTTAGATAATACTTTCACAAATAGGTAATCCTGCATCGAAATAACCTTCTTTACAAAGACAAGAATTTGCATCTTAATATCTTTGATCAACATCAATACAAGATATGCAATCAGTTTCTTCAATTCCTCCACAAGTTGCACAAGAATAATGACAGTCTAAGAATAATCTATTGTTTTACTTTAACATTTAGCCATCCCATTTAATTCAAAAGTACTAATTAAACTTCCTTAAAATTTTGTTATGCATTTGCATGTATTTCCATCTAAGTACCTATCATCATAACATGAAGTACAATTGTTATAAGTATTAATACATTCGTAACAGAAGGCACTACAAACTAAATTTAGATCTAATAATAATACTTGTGCATTCCTAGACTTCCATTTCAAAGTAATGAGATTTACATATACATTAATTAACTTGTAATTCTCTAAATGCAATTGCATCACAAGTTAAACAATTTTCTTCTCCAAAACTATCACAAGATTTGCATTTAAAATAGCATTCTAGAGTTAATATTCAAAGTACTTTAACAAGTAACTTCATTTTCTTTTTCATAAAATTCTTATGTACAGTAGCATCCTTTAACAGGATCAAGTGCGCGAAAAGAATTAAGTGGGCACGATAAACATTAATCTTCTTTGATTTCACATGTTTCACATTTAAATGAACATTCTATTGATTTATGATTAAAATAATTACTTTTACACAAAGCTATACCTTGATCTTCATAATATCCATCAGCACATTTGCAAATATTTCCTTTTAAAACTCTTATATGATTTTCAAATGAGCAAACTACACAACCTTCTACTGTATTATCAAAACATTTATAACAAGAATAATGACATTCTATTGATATAAATCAAAAAATGTACTTATGCATTCTAATTCTCCAATATCAAAATATTTAATTGGACATACGCATGATGCAAAATCAAGTTCTCTATATGTAGTATTACATGATAAACAATTAGATTCAAGAGGACCATTACAAGTTTCACAACTGTAATGGCATTTTTTACAAGTAGGAGAAAATCCATCATCAAAAAAGTCAGAAGAAATACAAACACATTCATATTATGTATTTGATGGATTATTAGACATTCTAGTTTCAGGACATCCATCAACACAAGCATCTTTTTCACCACTTTAAGCACAATTAATACATGAATAGTGACATCCTATAATGATATTTTTATATTATTACTTTAACACTCGATATTATTATTGTCATCATCATAATATGATAATTTACACAAACATTATCCATCTTTTAAATATCTATAAGAACTATCTAAACATTATGTGCAACTTTCTGGTCCATATTCTTAACACATTCCACAAGTATAATAACAACCTAATTATATATTTTAGAAAATTACTTAGACATATTTCTGAGTCTTCTTCATAAACAGAATAATTAGGTTTACAATCACAATTGAAATTTAATGAAACAATTCTATTTTCTCCTGGAATGCAAGTTATACAATATTAGTTTGTAGTTTAATCAGCTGCTTAAAAACAAGTTTCACATCTTGGATGGCATACTTAATTAATTAATAAAATTATACATCCACATGTAGATTATTTGATTGCATAATCAGCATATCCATCTAAGCATAGACAAGAATTTTCAATTGATATTCTATTTGAAATACTTAGATCTAAGCATTAAGTACATTCTTAATATGTTGGCCCTGAACAAGTTAAACAAGAATGATTACAAGCTAAAATTATGAATAAATAAATATACGTAAGCAAATTTAATCCTCATTTTCTGGATCATATGTTCCAGGTCTACAAATGCAATCTTAATTCACTAGAATTCTATTTGATCCTGATTTACATGATGTACATTTAAAGAAATTTTCCTATTCACATGTTTAACAATATCCTTCTGTGCAAAGAACACACATTTCGAATTTCGAACCATAATCAAGTTTACATTTGCAAATACCATTAACAAATATTCTAATTGCAACATCACAGGTTGTACAAATCCATGGATAATTATCCAAGCAAGTCTAACAACTTCCATCACAAATTATTGGTGAACAAATATCATCTTTTACAGCATACCCTGCTCTACATGCAATACATTTATCAAAATTTTTATTATAAAAGACACATCCTTTAGAGCCTTATGAATTCACTATAAAGTTATCTCCATAATATATTACATTCGCACTTAAAATCTTTTTAAGAATAACTAGATTTTGGATTGCATTGAGAACATCCAATATTATATTTGATAGGAAGTGAACTTCCAGGAACATAAGGTTGATAGCTAATAAACGATTATTTCGATGGTTCACAATTTTCTGCAAGAATACATCCATATAAATTTGGTTGATCTGCTACAATCAGAAGTTTTAAATAACCCGGATCACAATCATCACAACTCATTCTAGTATCTAGACCTAGTGGATCTTAATTTCTACTACAAGTTATACAGTTTTGAGGGCAGCCTATAAATAATTATTATTAATTAGCTACGAACACATTTTTTGCTATTAAACACACCAAGTCCTGTTACACAGGTATAAGAAAGTTACCAAATTGGATTACCAAACATGTCTTAACTGGCATAGCAAGAATTATAACCATCACAATCTATGATATTATCAAAGTTTAAATTACTAGATAAACACAACGTATTTGTATTCGAAGGGTTGCCCATAAAAAACTCTGGTTTGCATAATGTACATATGTTAAGATCATCACATTCCAAACATTCAGGGCGACATTCTTTAATAATATTTATTCTTACCTCTAGGAGGATTAGAAAATCTTTAATCCCATCCTTCCTTAACGAATTAACAATTATATCCATAGAAAGGATCTTTACATATATCACACATGTATCTGCCTTAATAAAGGATAGTCATCAAACAACGTTTCTATATTTCATCACTTAAATCTATTTTATTTATTTATATTATTTACTTATGCAATAATGTTTAATTTTATCATCTGATGTAATTTCCAGAACCATTTGATGACCAATCTCAAATCCACAATGCACTGTTTCATTTGCAAGAGTTAATGTTCCAGCTCCCCATGGTTAGAATCCAGGATGACATAAATGTTAAGTACCATTTGTTTCAGTTCTTACCTCTACATTTGTTACACCTTAACAAATCAAAGCATAAGCTAGATAATTATTTCAACTATTTACAAACACATTAATGAGGATGCAGACCAGGTTTTGTAGTATGCAAATCTGGACATAAGTCACCCGCGTCTCCATACCACAATGACCAACTTCCTATTACTTCTTTAATGACCAACGCTTTCAATAGCCATTAAATCATTTGTAATTATTATTATTATTCCTTGTACTCATCTAAAATGCTTAAATATAGACGACAATTAAAAAAAAAAAAAGTAGTTAGGTCTATTTTATAATACAGCATTAACTTATCTAAAAATTCAAACTTGTATTCATTTATTATTCCATACTTATTAATATAAATATATAGGTATCAAGGACAAAAGTTCAAAAATACATCATTTATATCTCTTTAATTTTTATTTTACAAAAAAGAACTAATATTAAAAGTATTCGAAAATTAATTTAATTATAATGTATATATTTAAGATCTCATTCTAAACTCTCCTCTTTTGTTACATAAAAGAAAATAAAATAAATTTATGATTATGTTTTTAAAATTAATTATATAAATACTGAAAATAAAGTTTTAAATCTTAGTTTTACCATTTTCACCATTCTTTTAGTCAAGAATATTATATTTTGTTTTATATTAAGTTTTTAATACCTAACTAGATGTTTTATATTTATAAAATTATAACACTCATTTTATTAGTATTTAATCAATTTTTCGATATTCGCGGCAAATTAATTTTTCTTTTAATTTTTATGAATCAAACCCCTAAAACCAGAACTTGAAACAAATAATTTTATAATTATNTATAAGAAAGTTACCAAATTGGATTACCAAACATGTCTTAACTGGCATAGCAAGAATTATAACCATCACAATCTATGATATTATCAAAGTTTAAATTACTAGATAAACACAACGTATTTGTATTCGAAGGGTTGCCCATAAAAAACTCTGGTTTGCATAATGTACATATGTTAAGATCATCACATTCCAAACATTCAGGGCGACATTCTTTAATAATATTTATTCTTACCTCTAGGAGGATTAGAAAATCTTTAATCCCATCCTTCCTTAACGAATTAACAATTATATCCATAGAAAGGATCTTTACATATATCACACATGTATCTGCCTTAATAAAGGATAGTCATCAAACAACGTTTCTATATTTCATCACTTAAATCTATTTTATTTATTTATATTATTTACTTATGCAATAATGTTTAATTTTATCATCTGATGTAATTTCCAGAACCATTTGATGACCAATCTCAAATCCACAATGCACTGTTTCATTTGCAAGAGTTAATGTTCCAGCTCCCCATGGTTAGAATCCAGGATGACATAAATGTTAAGTACCATTTGTTTCAGTTCTTACCTCTACATTTGTTACACCTTAACAAATCAAAGCATAAGCTAGATAATTATTTCAACTATTTACAAACACATTAATGAGGATGCAGACCAGGTTTTGTAGTATGCAAATCTGGACATAAGTCACCCGCGTCTCCATACCACAATGACCAACTTCCTATTACTTCTTTAATGACCAACGCTTTCAATAGCCATTAAATCATTTGTAATTATTATTATTATTCCTTGTACTCATCTAAAATGCTTAAATATAGACGACAATTAAAAAAAAAAAAAGTAGTTAGGTCTATTTTATAATACAGCATTAACTTATCTAAAAATTCAAACTTGTATTCATTTATTATTCCATACTTATTAATATAAATATATAGGTATCAAGGACAAAAGTTCAAAAATACATCATTTATATCTCTTTAATTTTTATTTTACAAAAAAGAACTAATATTAAAAGTATTCGAAAATTAATTTAATTATAATGTATATATTTAAGATCTCATTCTAAACTCTCCTCTTTTGTTACATAAAAGAAAATAAAATAAATTTATGATTATGTTTTTAAAATTAATTATATAAATACTGAAAATAAAGTTTTAAATCTTAGTTTTACCATTTTCACCATTCTTTTAGTCAAGAATATTATATTTTGTTTTATATTAAGTTTTTAATACCTAACTAGATGTTTTATATTTATAAAATTATAACACTCATTTTATTAGTATTTAATCAATTTTTCGATATTCGCGGCAAATTAATTTTTCTTTTAATTTTTATGAATCAAACCCCTAAAACCAGAACTTGAAACAAATAATTTTATAATTATGTAATACTGCTACATATTCAATCTTATAATAAATTAAAAGATGATATACTTCAAAATTTTAGAGCACCGTTTTTATTATTATTTAATCAATTTCTTTTATATTTGCTTCAAATTAATTGTAATCATTTCTTAATCAAAGAGTTGAGCCTGTCAAAATAATATGTGAAACAAATAATTGTTAAAAAATGCAATATTTATAAAATATATTCCAGAAATATTTTATTTATACAAATATTGTTATAGTATTATTCTATTTATCATATAATTTATTTCTGTTAAAATATTTGATAAACGATATCTTTTTTCTCATCCTTAAACTTGTCTTAAAAGGCTCAAATTATATATAATACATTAGTCCAAAGGTTTGATAAAGTAAAATAGATGAACCAGAGATAGAAAATAAATAACTTATTAAAATATAATTTTTTAATTAAATCGATCAAATTATGCTTGTCTTGAAGAAAAAGAATGGGAAAGAGTAAACAGATTAAATTTAATTTAATATTGCTATTATTATTGTAGATGATTTTAATGTATTAANCTTCTTTAATGACCAACGCTTTCAATAGCCATTAAATCATTTGTAATTATTATTATTATTCCTTGTACTCATCTAAAATGCTTAAATATAGACGACAATTAAAAAAAAAAAAAGTAGTTAGGTCTATTTTATAATACAGCATTAACTTATCTAAAAATTCAAACTTGTATTCATTTATTATTCCATACTTATTAATATAAATATATAGGTATCAAGGACAAAAGTTCAAAAATACATCATTTATATCTCTTTAATTTTTATTTTACAAAAAAGAACTAATATTAAAAGTATTCGAAAATTAATTTAATTATAATGTATATATTTAAGATCTCATTCTAAACTCTCCTCTTTTGTTACATAAAAGAAAATAAAATAAATTTATGATTATGTTTTTAAAATTAATTATATAAATACTGAAAATAAAGTTTTAAATCTTAGTTTTACCATTTTCACCATTCTTTTAGTCAAGAATATTATATTTTGTTTTATATTAAGTTTTTAATACCTAACTAGATGTTTTATATTTATAAAATTATAACACTCATTTTATTAGTATTTAATCAATTTTTCGATATTCGCGGCAAATTAATTTTTCTTTTAATTTTTATGAATCAAACCCCTAAAACCAGAACTTGAAACAAATAATTTTATAATTATGTAATACTGCTACATATTCAATCTTATAATAAATTAAAAGATGATATACTTCAAAATTTTAGAGCACCGTTTTTATTATTATTTAATCAATTTCTTTTATATTTGCTTCAAATTAATTGTAATCATTTCTTAATCAAAGAGTTGAGCCTGTCAAAATAATATGTGAAACAAATAATTGTTAAAAAATGCAATATTTATAAAATATATTCCAGAAATATTTTATTTATACAAATATTGTTATAGTATTATTCTATTTATCATATAATTTATTTCTGTTAAAATATTTGATAAACGATATCTTTTTTCTCATCCTTAAACTTGTCTTAAAAGGCTCAAATTATATATAATACATTAGTCCAAAGGTTTGATAAAGTAAAATAGATGAACCAGAGATAGAAAATAAATAACTTATTAAAATATAATTTTTTAATTAAATCGATCAAATTATGCTTGTCTTGAAGAAAAAGAATGGGAAAGAGTAAACAGATTAAATTTAATTTAATATTGCTATTATTATTGTAGATGATTTTAATGTATTAAAAATTATTTTTTTGAGACGTAAAATAAAAATATAATCTATTTTTAATTACAAAAATAATATAAAATATTGAATATTTAAAAATAATATTCTTTAAATTAGAATTCTAATTTTAATATTCATAAAATTAAAATTTAAATGTTACAGAATCTAATCATTTTTTTATAAACTGCAGATTACAAAAAAGACAAGAAATAAAAGATTATATTAAGATTTAATTTTTTTTTACTTCAAAGTAAGTTAATAATTTTTTTTGGATTATAACAGTAGTTTTCTATTTCACTCTGAAAATAGCCAAACTCATAACGATATCACAACCCTTTATTTACATATATAATAAAATACAATATCAACGCCATAAAATGATAACAATATTTATTGACCCTTAAATAAAAAAATAATTTGAAATAACTTTTCTGCCAGAGAATTAATCTATGTAAAACTTTTTTTTAGTTAATTTTTTAATTATTATATATATTCAACTATAAAAATTCAATTAAAATTTTGATTTACCATTCAAATTATATTTATCAATTTATGCTATAAATAATTTATAAATTCTTAAAGAAATATATTCAATAACTTAAACAAAAACTAAAATAAAGAGAAAGCAGCATTAAAAATTATGAATTTTAGTTAATAAGCGTATTTTTACATAATAAAATTTTTAAAATGCTAATGTTTTATTTATCAAAATTAAATTTTTCAAACTCTAAAATTTATCAATATAGCAATTTTAAATTTTAAAAATACTATTATAGCATTATAGTTTTTCGTAATGATTGATAAATCTTAATCAAAATTTATTGTTAAATTTAAATATGTTGCATATTTCTTGATTTGTTCAAAAACTAGACTTAAGTTTGAATAGAAAACAAATACAAAAATAGAAATGGTCTTTTATTTCTTACTCTAAACTTATCACATTTAAATATTGTAAATTTATTTAAAATTATAAATAAAATATTTTAGAATATGATAAGTATTACTCCAATGGTTTCATCTAATACAATAGATATAATAGATGATACAATATGTTAAAATAAAACAAATAGATAGAGTAATAGATAAAAAAGAAGCATTAGTAATAAATTAAAAGATCTTACATATGATAATTAATTGTTTGATAAAGTAGATAATAAAATTAGAGGTTATTTAGAAAAGAATAAAATAAACTATGAAAAAACATTAGTAAAGTTATATAAATTGGATTCTTTGAAAAGCGAAAAAGCTAAAAAAATGTTGGGGGAATTAAATCAAACTAGAAGAAAATAACAATTAAGTGCAGTTCGATAAACAAAATCAATGTATTTTATATTGTTATTAATTTAGTGAAAGAAACAATAGTTTACCATCTTCAAAATAAATGTAAATGGATCTTAAACAAATTTAATAAGAACTTAAAAAGATAAATCCAGAAATAGAACATAAATTACTTATGAATATATCAACTTTTAAATTTAATCAATCAAATTGTGCTCGTCTTGAAGAAGAATAATGGGAAAGAGTTGCATTATACTACCCTTATAAAATTAGACCTAAGATGACTAATTTTGAATAAGAATTAGATCGTTTAAACAGCTATTATTCTAGAAATGAAAATTCTTTAAATTAACTAATTTAAATATAAAAAGATCTCCTACACTATAAATTGCTTTAATAGTAGTGAAATATTTGATATAAATATACTTTTAATTATATCAGTTATAATTTTATAGCTATTTATTCTTCATTAATATTTAACAATTTAAGATTGATAGTAGAAATCAAATCATTCTGATTATAAATGGTAGATTATTGATTGTAATGTGATTATGATCCATATTGATTTTTTATATAATTGGTTTTTTTGCCTATTAATAAAGCATGAAAATATCACATTTTAGTCTAAGAACTAAGATATCTGAGAAGTATCTTTAATCAAAGTTTTTTGATTAATTTTTGGATGGTCCTCTACAATTAATAAGATAATGGGATGAGTGATGAAATTTTAGTGTAGTTATTTTAAGACTTGAAAGGTTATTTTATATAAGTGGGAACATTAATGGAGTCAGTTCATGGTATTGTTTTTTTCAAATCTCTATAATATAGAATTGGTAGCTTATTAGGGGAGACTATAGATTTAATTTAAATTTAGCTTATTTAGTTTGAAATTGGAAATCTTTTTATGATTTTTAGGAATTTAAGTTGCTGTCTATAAATTCTATAGAATATAAATTGTAAGTTCTAATATTTTAATGAAATGTATCTGATAGTTTAATTTGATAACTTTCTATTTGTTTCTAATTGGATTGAATTATAAATATATATGATTGAATAGTTTTTGTTAGTATTTTCTGTTAATTATGATTGAGAATATTAGTCATTAATTGTTTACATTTATAATTATAAATTATTATTAATATGTAACAGAATAACAATTATGAATAGCTAATAAAAAAGAAAATCAATCTGATAAATGATTTTGAGAGTGGCAAGAAATAATATTTGAAAGAAGTAATAGAACGTCCAGATACTCCATAATTCTCAGATAGAAAGAGAAATGAGAATAATGTAAACAAAATAAATATTTAATATAGAACTCTTTCATTTTAATCAAAGGTATAATCAAATTATACAATTTCCAGAATAAATAGAATACGACATTATTATTGATTAAGAGACTTTCTCATCGTTTGTAGATGTAAAACCTTATTCAGAACAAGATCTCAATAAGATGATGAATTAACTATACATATTTGTAGATTCGAAATTTTGGAATTTTTGTTTAATGTTAGCTTATGTAAGTGCAATTCTATTTTATTGTATAGAATGAAGATACATGGTTTTAATAACAAATAATTCCATATGATAGAATGGCAAAGATTTTAGGATAAATATTTTCTTGTGTTGAGAAATTTGATGATTAAATAATTTAAGATTTAGAAAAAGTAATTAATTATAGATCATTGGCACATTTGGATAGATTGTTATTTGAAAATAAATTACCTTAATTTGAAAAAGTTATCAAAATGCTTAGAACCTAAATTCTTAGCAATCCTCATCCTGCATTTATCTTAAGAGAATCCTAAATCAAGGAAAAATAATTTGATAGTTTTTCTAAATTGCAAGCTTATAAATCATTTACACCAACTAAACCTTCTGCATTATCATCTAAAGGTATTTAAAGAAGTGAAATGCTTTACAATCATTCTAAATAACTCTAAGAAAAAGCTCGTCATGCTTAATTAATAAAAATTAAATAAGAGAATGATGAAATGATATCATTTCAAAAGAATTTCAAAAATGTTTCTGGGGATTAAGTTTTTTAAAGATTATTCAATGAATCTAAAGCATTACAAATCAAATAATAATAATAGATTGTAAATAAGGAAGATATTTTAGATAAGGAATGTACTTTTAAACCAGATATTAAGAATACATTAATTAAAAGTGATTAGAAGGTGGATTAAATACCAGGATTTGAAAATACTATTAAAAGAATGTAGAAAGCATAAAATGAAAAACAATATAAGGAAAAATATTTTGAAATCAAGTAATCTTAATTAGAAAAAGTCAACAATAATAAAGAGATTAAGGAGTTTAAATTATCTGAAAGGGAAGAAAATGAAGAACCAATATTATTTTTAGATGTTCGTATATCTAAAAATAAAATAGGAAGATTAGGTGTTAGGAAAAATGATGATTTACAATAAGTGATAAAGAATTTTGCTAAAAGTATGATTTATTAATTCTATTTGAGCTTTTGCACTATAGAAAACATAAATAGATTCCTTATAGAAACACATAAAGAGTGCTATGGAAACTTTAAATAAACATTAGGAGTAATGAGTTTCTTTATACTTAAAATTTAGTTATTATAAATAATTATCTAATGGACTTGAACTAATTAGAATGTCTTCTTTAATAATTAACAGAAGCCAAAGATTAAATTTTAAGTATATAAATAGATTATTGAAAGAGACTGCTAATTATTGTTCAGCTTATCCAGAGAGTGCTACATAAATAGCAATAATGATTGAGAATGAATTTATTTAGACAAGGAAGGATAAGAAAAGAATATATTTATATTTGATTCATCAAATAATTTTAGATGAGAACCAATTAAAAAGACAGGATAATCCATTTTTAAAGGCATTTGGTGGAAAATTAAAAAAGTTATTGGGAGACTTTTGCATAGTAGATGACATAAAAGATTTGGAGAGTGCTCACACAATAATAAAGAGATGGGATAGGGATCAAATATTCCATCCTTCCTTTACCTCAAAACTGAAATCTATCTTATAGCCAAAGTATGATCAACTAAAACAATAACAGGAAACTTTTAATGCTTTGAATTAGACTGATGCATCAGCAAATAAAGTATTACAACATAATATTTAAACAGTATAAGTATATAAATAAATATATATGATTAGTCAATTGAATAGTCACATAAAATATATAAGCACCTAAAATAGTTAGCTGATATTGATAGCAAGACTTTAGAATTTAATTGCAGTTATGATAAATTTGATGAGAAGACAACATCAAATTAAGAATTGTAAGGATTGATTGAAGAAGGTGAGACATGTAGAGAACAATTAATTTAGGTAATGATTTATTGGATTTAAAATAGAGTATTATTCATTTATAGTAATTCTATATTGACATGGCTATTTAAGGAGAAAACCTATAATCTGATTATTACCAGGGAATGCAAAAGAAAATTGATTATTATAAGGAAAAGAAAAGGGAGTTGTGATAATTTAATTTTGTGATTTAATATTTGATAAATATATATATAGAAAATAGAAATAAAATGTTAGAAATTAAAAAGAGATCAATCTCACTTCAAAACAATTAGAACACACCAATAGATTGTTATTTTTAATCAGAATGTTCTCCAGAGAGATTAAAAAGAAAGACTTAAAAATCTCAATAAACAATGATTTTAACTTCCCCAGTATTATTATATTATCTTAAGTTTAGATTCGTTGTATTGAGAAGAACAATGTTAATGATTTTGATATCTATATAGATGGTAATCTAACAGTAAAAGAGGGATGGTTATATTAGAGTAAAAGAGTATATGTTTAATTGACAAGACAATCTATAAAAGAATACAATGATGAATAGAAGTTATAATTAATTAGAATATTATCATTGAAAGAATTCGAAATTAGTATTATTTAAGAGAAACAGTTAATAAAGATTAAATTTATTCATCTTAAATAAACTGTATTATACTAAGCTAAAGATGTTGTTGAAGCTAAAATGTGGGTTAATAGTTTAAATATTGTATTTGATAAACATAGAAATTATCCAAAAAATAGATTGTAATCATAAGAAGTACCTCGTTATTTTGGAATTGATGTTATATCTGAAGATTACTTTTTGAAGATAGTAGAATCAGGAGATCTATTATTGTTTGAAACCAATAACACAGGAGCCAAATTATAGAGAATATTTACAAATACAAAATATGATCATGTTGCTATTGCTATTAAGATGGCTAATAAATATTTATTTGTTTTTGATGCTAATGCTGATACTGGTGTTACTTTTTTAGAATGGTCTTAATTCATAGAAGTTAATGATTTATATGAAAAGTAAGATCATATTAATATTATAGGTTAGCTATTCGTAAATTAATGAATGTTAATAGATCTTAAATTGAAAAGAAAATGATTGAATTTTTACAATAAGTTCATGGGAAGAAATACGAAGTCACTATTAGCAAATTATTTAGATAAAAGAGTTTAAGTCCATCCAAGAAAAATGATACTTACTTTTGTTCAGAATTAGTAGCCAAAGCCTATAAGAATTGTGGACTTCTAGAATCTGATAAGGCTTGTAGTTCTTATTGGCCAGTGGAATTCACTAAACCATTAAAATTTAGTAAAGAAGCTTCAATTAGTGATGATATTGTAGTTATACTTAAAAAGCATTTGTCTATAAAATCATGAATTACTTAATCCTATAAATTTTCAATATATTTCAGTCTAATTATTATTTTTTCTCTATGTATTAAGCAATCTAAGATGTAATAATAATATATAATACGGTTTAGAAAAGAAGTTTCTATTAGATCTATTCTGTTATTATAAATTAATAGTACTCTTAATACATACAATTTATGGTTCTTCAATTCTCGGATTTTAGATCTGCTATTCATGGCATTATTGAGGAATCACTCTTTTTTTTTAAGTTCCTTAAAGTGAAGTAACATAAGAAGGAATATAACCACAATCTAAATCTTCATCCACATTACTATTATTTTACATAGTTTGCATAAAATTAAAACTAACATTCGAATTGTGATTAATGATTTTTTAATTATTTTCTTATTTCTCTAAATATGTCTACACTTTTGCTGGTGTTTATGCTGGACTTATTAAATATTTTGAATCATCTTGAACATCCAATTCTTTTGGTAAAAACTTAAAAGGATGACATAACCAATTATTCTATAAAATCTCTATAGCTGTCACTCTCTATCTTGGGTCCTCTTATAACATACTCTTTATCAATTTTAAAGGTTAAGGTGGAATTATCTTACAATATTGATTCAAATTCAAATTCTATATTTGGTATAATTAATCAATCTCAGTATTCCCAGCTAACAATGGTGATAACAAGTATAGTTCTGCTATTATACAACCAAAAGACCATATATCTATTTCCTATGTGTAGGCTTATTACTTTATTTATTCAGGAGACTATAATAATCACAATTATTTTGATACTCTATACCATCTTGTAGATACATAATCAGTATGTTACTCATTTTAATAAGTGACTTATCCAAAATCAATTAATTTCACTATTCCATTATCTTAAATCATTATATTCTCAGGTTTCAAGTCTCTATTCAATTAATAACCAATACTATACCGATGTAAATAACCTTATGTATGTAAATAATTCAATGCACTAGCTATTTAATAAACTATGCTCTAAATTTGCTATTCGCATAAAGTTCTATTTCTCTCCTTTACTGATTTATAATATTGTAATAAGTTTCTCTCGCAATAATCAAGTACTATTCCTATTGTCTTCTTTTCTTTTATCACATCTCTTAATTTTATTATGTTTGGATGGTTTAATTTTTTTAATATTTAGATCTCCTTTATCTTACTCTCATCTCTAACAGAATTGTCTCGATAACACTTTATTGCAACAAACTCTTAAGTTCGTTCATCTAGAGCTTTTGTTACACTACCAAATACTCCATCTCCTAATTTCTGAATTGTTTTATACATTTATAAATCACTTTATAAAATTACTAAGTTCTATTTTAATTTCAGCATTAAATTTTATTTCCAGCATACATTCTTAATTAAACAATTAATTAAAATAAGAGTTTTATTACTTTTATTATTAACTATAACACAATATTTATTAATCATCTTGACATCAATTATTTAATCTTTAAATATTTGCAGATTATTTTTTATGACATTTTTATATTTATTATTCAATGTTTGTAATGTATTTGTTGATGATGTCATATACATTAGCCTAATGGAAACTAATTGATTCGAGCTTAACGAATTAAACTCTTACTCTAAAGGAAAATGGTTGGACATTTCAAAATGTCGAAATTGGAACTTGTAATGCAAACTAAGAATAGCAGATTGTCCTTGATAGTGAAATTGATTTAATTCAGAAATCAATTCCATTATCTGTCTAAAAGGTTCAAATATTTTTTGATATATACTATGATTTTATGAATTCTGATTCAACTTAATCAACTGTTACTGTTAGCTTAATTTAAAATAATGGAGCAACTGATATAACAACTCAAATACTATAAATATAAAAATAAGGAGACTAATTGTAAAAGTAAAGAAGACTTTGTAATAGTGATATAATAGATTCTCTATTTGAATTTGAGAAGATCGTAACATAAAAAATAGCAGTATCTCAAACAAACTTTTCGATTTCAATTTAATTTAACCCAAGAACATAAGGAAATAAAATTAGAATTAGAAACTTTTAGGCATATGGCTTTTTTTGTGATTCCTATTGCAAAACTTGTGATGAATCAAATCCATCAAAATGTACAAGCTGCTTTTCTTAAGATTCAACTGGATAATGTACTTGTCCTCTTATTAATACTTAAAATACTTATGTTGGAAGTTTCTATTAAGAGGGATATGGATGTATCTAAGAATGTTCAAGAGATCATTACCTACTTGATGTGAATGATATTTGTTAAAAGGATCCAAGGGTCTCATCTAAATTTAGTTTTATGAATCCTTATCAAAGTTTATCTAATATTCCTGAGCTACCGAGAGCATCTTTAAGCGTTTAAACATTTTCATAATATTGTTATGGATAAACAATTAAGAAAGATATTGCAGGACCATTTGCAAGTTAGACAATATCATTAGCAATAGGTACAATTGATGTAATTTCATTCATTCGTTTTAGAATGACTTTATATCTTATTGATTTTAGTAGTGGTTCAATTTTTAGGATAAAGTTAGATAACATATTGGTATTTTATATAGAGCAAGTTCAAAGTACTTTGTGGTACTATGGTAATTTTTAAGATATAGTTTTTAAGAATATAAGATAATGTTCTACTTTATCATTTGATTAATAGTCTAGATTTGAATTAATTCTATATCCTACTACAAATAGTCCAGTATTATAATTCATAGGTTTAATGTAAAACTCATATAGTTAATGGGGATTTAATGATATCACAATTGATATTGGAGTTTGTTAATTAAATTGTAAGGTTTGTTTGGATGAAGTAACATGTTAATAATGTAATGATGGATATTTTCTATTAAAGAGTAATTGTGTGAATAAATGTCCAATATTTTCAAATGATTGTATAGATTATGTAGATGAAATACCATGTAATAGTAAGAATAAATATAATAGTTTCATAATATTTAGTGAAAGCATTTTATGACAATAACATGACGATTGATGAGATATAATCTCATTTTGATTAAGTAGATAATTAAGTGGGTAATTTTTTAACTGGATAGAAATTCTCAATGATGTAGAATAAAATAGTGTTAGGAGGTCTTTTAGTATGGAACAAGGGTAGATATTAGAAATTATATACTTTTAGAGATCCTCATTATGCAATATCAATAAGATTTAATATAACATTTGGAGATGATTTTAATGGTGAATTTGTGTATTACTTAGATTAGAATGAATAATAAAGAATTTAAAGAAGGTAATAAAGTAGTGATTAAAATGTGATTGGGAAAGAGAGTAAGGAAAGTGTGATGTTTGTTTATAAATACTATTAACACACACTTGATACATTATATATTGAATTTGAATGTATTACAGATTAAGATTTGAGAGATGGATTCTGTGCAATATCAGAGTATTTCATAGTAGTTCATAACTGTTTTATAGGATGCACTGGTTGTAGTAGTCTTGAGTAATGTACAGAATAGATTTAGATATAAGTATGTTCGACACCATAATATTGGAAATATGATTTAATAGGAAACTATATATGTTCTGATTGCATTTAAAATTATTGTATTTAATGTGCAAATGAAAGTTAATGTAAAAAGTGTAAAGATAGATTTAAAAATGTACATGGATAGTGTATTTGTGATAATAAAGAATACAGAGTAATAGATGGAGGAGAATGTGTTTGTAAAAGTGGATATTATGAGGATAAGTATAGTTAGATTTGTTAAGGAATATGTGGAGATAAATTAAAAGTAGAAGTAGAAGAATGTGATGATGGTGATTTGTTTCCTTTTGATGGATGTCATCAATGCATAAATTAATGTTAAATAGAATGCTCTATTTGTCTAAAGGGTATTTGTGAGTAGTGTTAATTTGGATATGTCTTAGTTTTAGATTAATGTTATATTGAATGTTAATTCGATGATTCAATGATATATCCATGTTTTAATTACTAAAATAATTAAGTAATATAAAATTAGGTAAGTATTATAATAGAATAATCAATATGTGGTGATAATTTAGTGGATGAATTTAGAGAAGATTGTGAAGATGGAAACTTAAAACCATTTGATGGTTGTTATGTTTGTAACTACTCCTGTGATGAATAATGTGAATTTTGTGCTAAAGGAATTTGTTATAAATGTAATGATTATTGGTTATTGTATAATGATGAATGTGTAAGTGTATGTGGTAATTAATATGTATAAGCGAATGAATAATGTGATAATGGATTAATAAACATCTAATTAGATGGATGTTATAATTGTTAATGTGTTTATGGATATAGTATGATTGATAATAAGTGTTCTGCTATTTGTGGAGATGGTTATACAACAATGGATGAAGAATGTGATGATGCAAATTCAATATAAAATGATGGATGTCATCAATGTATATTAGAATGTTTGAATTGTAATATATGTGTTATGGGTTAGTGTCAATAATGTTAAGCTGGCTATTATAAAGATTATAATGATATATGTTAAGAAACAGAATGTGGAGATAGAATAAAAGTTGGTTAAGAACAATGTGATGATGCTAATATTAATCAATTTGATGGATGTTATTAATGTGTTTGTGAAATAGGTTGGATTTCTGATTCATCTAATTTATGTTCCTCAATCTGTGGAGATGGTCTATTAGTGAAAGGAGAATAATGTGATGATGCTAATGATATTCAATTTGATGGATGCTATCAATGTAAATTGGATTGTAATGCAGAATGTGCACAATGCATATTAGGAGTCTGTTAATCATGTAATTATGGTTATAATTTAATTAATAATAATTGTATAAATACTTGTGGAGATGGAATCCTTAATCCTCTTAAAGAATAGTGTGATGATAAAAATAATAATGCTAGAGATGGTTGTTATAATTGTTAATAAGAATCAGGATACATTTGTTTCCATAACGATCTTGTCTTTACTCATTGTTAATTATGTTAACATTCTAATTGTTAACATTGTCAACTAATAAATCATGTATAATAATAATGTACACTATGTTAAACTGGATATTTCCTAGATCAATATTAATCTTGTTCTCTATGTGATAAAATATGTATTGATTGTCTATCATCATCAAAGAATTGTATCAATTACAATTATAATGTCTATCAAATCAAATAATGTGACTCCAAAGCTGGATTATATTATGATTTTTAACTTAGAGATTGTATCTCTCTTTGTGGAGATGGCATTATTTCAGGATCTGAAAATTGTGATGATCATAATTATCAAGATTTTGATGGGTGCAATGCACAATGCTAACTAGAACCTGGATATTTAATTGATCAAGATACTAAATTAATTATTACTGAACCAAATGTTCAAGTTTAATTTCAATCTTCTAATAATAATAAATATTCTATTGTTGCTGATACATTATAATAAGCTATCAATTGTTCTGCTACTACTCTTCATATTGACCATTTCAATATCACTAATTATAATTATACCATTCTTGAATCTGATCTTAAATGTGATCTAAACATTTCCTATTTTCAAACTGTTGAACCTATCAATATCATCCATGTTATTATTAAGTTTAAAACCTAATATAAAAAGAGAAGATTACAATAAGAACCAATCTAAGAAATTATTATTATCCCTTAAAGATAACCTTATGTAACCCAAGAATAAAAATAATAAGGAGAAAAAATGGCTCAAACATCCAAAACCATTTCCTAATCCTTACTCTTCTTTGGACCACTTGCTATCTTATTTGGAGGATTTAAGTTTGTTTGGGCTATTCTTGATATTTTAAGTTGGATGAATAATTTCTACTTCTTAAATGTTACATACCCTGAAAATGTCAGATAGATATTCTTATAAGCACAATGGGATAATATCTTTTAAATGCCTTCTCTTAATACATTTAATAATTTAAATGATCCCTATTATTTCCAATCCCCTCCAAAGTTTTATGAAAAAGGAATTGATCCTCTATATTTTAATAACATTCAAACCATTCTTATCTTTTTACTCTACGTTATTGCTACCAAAATTATTTGTAAATCCATAAGAAGGCTTTTAGAATAATTTTATAAAATCAATTCATTAACCGCTACATTTTAGATTAAGTAATCTAGTTGTAAAATTTTTTAATTAAATGATTAATCAGTTGTTAAATAGGTTGATTAAGATTTAGTATAATAGGATTAAATTATATATTAGTAACAATAAATTTATTAAATATAATAGATAGATTAATCATAATAATAAATATTTTAATTATAATAAATAGATTAATCATAATAATAAATAGATTAATCTTTATATATTGGTAAATAATAAGATGAAACAAATAAATAAAGTAAATAGGGTAATAAAAAATAACAAAAAGAAATCAACTATTTATAAGATACTAGAAAATTATTATATAATATACCTCCTGTTTTTAAATCTATTTATAGCAATTGTGTTCAATTTGATGAATGTTTTATTGCCAATTTATTAAAAACAGTGCAATTAAGTTTCCTTGATCTCACATTAGCAATTAGTTTATAATTAACAAATTAATAAACAGGAGATTATTTAGTAGTGAAAATAAATATATTTTTAGCTTATGCTAGTATACTATTATTATTGTTTCTATTGAATTTTTCATATTAGATTTCGATTACCCATAAGAAAAAGTTAGAGAATAAACACTTTAATGATAGGTACAGTTGTTTTTATGAGGAACTGAAGAGTGATGAAAGGATGGCTATGAGTTATTCATTCATAAATTTAGTGAGAAAAGCAATATTTATAATTTCGAGTGTAGTATTTTATTAGGCTCCGATTTATTAAACATCAATATGTTTTTTATCTTGTGCATTAAATATATTGTTATTATTACAATAGAATCCATTTGTGAGTAAATAATAATATATATTAAATCTGATACCAGACTTAGGAGTTTTGATAGTAGTAGGAGTAAGCATAGTGTTAGCATTTTAGGATAGTTTTATTTTATTTGATGATTAAGTGATATACAGTTTAGGATGGGTAATTGGAGGATGTATATATATATCAATTGGATTGTAACTATTGTTTTTGATAAAAGAAATATTGTTGAAGTTCTATTTGAAAGTGAAAAATGTAATAGAGTATTTTAGAAACAGATGAATCATATATTGATATTACTAATAATTTAAACATACCTTATATGATTATTTTAATAATTCAGATATATTGTCTAAAAATTTATATTTTTTATTATATAAACTTTACTTATATATGCTTTTTTGACTTTCTTCTCTTAAATAGAATGAAATGAGATATCTAAATTTATTTTTGATAAAGAGACTTATACAATTAGGAAGACTTCAAAAACAAAATATATGTATAAATTATAATATGTTTGAATTGTTTGGAAGTTACATTTTAAAAAAGGATATGCATTTATTAAAAAGAATATAGTAGTATCAGATTTGTTAATTATTTTTTAAGGAGTAATATTGACTTTGAAATTTAATAGTTTTAAAGTTTATTATTTGTCATGTGAAATATGAGATAATGAGTTTAGGTATATGTCTTTTTTTAAAGAAAGTTAAATGATATGATTAAGATTATTAATAATATAAATATTAAATGTAAACAGGTTTACCAAAAGTGAGATTCTAGAGTGAATATCCAGTAAAAAAAGTGGTGAGTCCATAGATTGAATTACCAATAGAATATTAATTGGTTGAGAAAGCAGGATAAGGAAGTTTTGGAGAGATTTATAAGATTTATAATACTTTGACTCGTACTTTACATGCTTGTAAAGTGGAGTTTAAAGATAATAGATAATAGAATTAACAATCGTTATTAGTTAAAGAATACAACACATTCTAATAGTTGAAGGGAATACCATAAGTTCCTTAACCTTATCAATTAATTTAACAGTAGGATTACAAATTAATCATGATGCCATATTATGGATCAGGTATACATATATATCTTATTAGTATTATTGTAGGTAATCTTGAGGAATTAAGAAAGAAGTAAGTACATGAAAAGTTCTCTGAAACTTCTATTATTAGATTAGCATATTGTTTAATATAAGTTATTGAAGCTGTTCATGAAAGAAAGTATATACATCGAGATATTAAACCTGAAAATTTCTTAGTTGGTAGTTTTGGTGATCATCATACTGTTTATTTAATTGATTTTGGTTTAGCTAAACCATTTGTAGATGCCTAAGGTTTTTTAATACAATAATCAAAGGTATACATATCTAACAGGCAGATAATAAAGGAATGGTTGGTACAGCCAGATATACTAGTATTAATTCTCATCTTGGTGCTGAATAAAGTAGAAGAGATGATTTAGAGGCTATGTGTTATGTATTACTATATCTATATAATGGATAATTACCATGGTAAAATTTTAATTGTCAAACCAGACAAGAAAAATTTTTAAAGATTCTTGAAGCTAAATAAAAATTTGCATCTGGTTAATTAGATATTAATATACCTCCTATCCTTAAAAAAATATATGATCATTCTAAAGGTCTTAGATTTGATGAATAACCTAATTATTCAAAAATGAAAGAACTATGTAAAGAAGCATTCAACAAACATAGTAAGAAATGTTTATATTAGGACCTTATTGTTTTGATTGGTGTGTTTCGGATTGCAAAATTAGACCATATGAAGATATTAATGATGGATAAAGTGAATTAGCTAGTGAATTCTCTACTATTCGAAAATAATTAAAAGGATAAACTACTGATCAAATTAGTACTAATGCTAAAAAGATTTTACCTTGTGAACTAATCTAAGAAGAAGATGAAGAATCTATTAGTGAACTGCCCAATGTACAAAAAATAACCAAATTTTATTAAAATAGAAAACATTGATTAATTATTATTTTATTATTTTTATTATTATCATTCTAATTATATTTATTTAAATTTAATAAATTATGTAAAATTAAATAAAATATATTATAGAAGTTATTGCACTTATTAACAGTTCTTAATTTAATAATGTAAATTTATTTTCCATTATTATTACCATTTATTTAATTCATTGTCTCTTTATAAGATAAGGAATGATTTTTCAATAGTCTATATTAAAATATATATTAATAATCATTTACTCATTATTGAAAATTGAATCTATATTGCCAACTCAAGCATAATATTTGACAATTATAATTTATTTTTTGTAATTTAACTTATCCTTTAAATTTCCTTCCAGATAAATCATTTTCATTTATGTTTTATCTGTAACTTTTATTTGGTTGAATATATTCATGTGTAAATGTTTTAAAATTCAGGGTTCAAAAATATTCTTTATAATATAAATGTAAAAAATAATTTACTCAATTTTGCCATGTGAAGAGTGGGAATTTATAACCAAGTTATTTTGAATAAATAATTATATATATATTATAAATAAATATTAAGTTAATAAATTTATAATGAGATTAAAAAATTTTAGCCATTTATAAGCTTTATATATATATTGAAGATCAAAGTTTAGTCTGTTTAGTCTTAAGGTAACATTTGAATAGGTTAAATTAATATATTCACAAATAAATAAATATTTAAATATTTCGAAGAAATAGTCTATTTTATAAAATTTAGCTACAACAAAAACCCCGTTTTATGAAATATCTTTTTACTAAAAAGATGTTGGAAACACAATATTAATAAAAAAAAAGAATTTATGGTTGTAATAGCATTCAGAGAATTATAACATATATTTATATTACATGCAATTTAAACTTATTTATGGATCTGATAAAAATTTATGATCTGAATTACATATTAATGTGCCTGATACACATGCATTAAAATTAATTGTTCAACTTGTGATGGCTCTAGAGAAAAAGTTCTTGTTGCAGTAATCAAATAGAATTTAAATGAATAAAGAATGTATTTGTTAACCCGATCCATATGATCCTAAAAATGAAGATTAAATAGGCATAATATTTAATAATAGTAATTCAGTGTTTTTATACTTGTTTTACTTTTTCTGGTCCATCAAATTTAGATTTTATTGTCATATTTCTTATAAATTAATTATATTTAATTTGTAGATGAAAATTTTTCAAAAAAAAAGAATTAAAATAGGAAATTCTTGTCCATGTAAAATTAGATATACTCAATATACTGTATAACAATCTTAAAGTGAAAATATTTATTAATTATTTAACAATAAATTGTAAATAAAATTATTCTTGAAATTTAAATATTTTGTTAAAATATGATTTTAAATTTAAATAACTATTAAAAATAATTAATTAGAAATGATA